>CM075978.1:192367942-192493062 GCA_038087875.1 Malacoraja senta
CATTTTAGTTTAGTTTAGTTTAGTTTAGAGATACAGCACGGAAACAGGCCCTTCGGCCCACCGAGTCCGCGCCGACCAGCGATCCCCGCACACTAACACCATCCCAACTACACACATATCAGGGACAGTTTGCAATTTTACCAAAGCCAATTAACCTACAAACCTCGAGTGTGAGAGGAAACCGCAGCAACTCTACCGCTGTGCCACCGTGCCGCCCTGTACCGTCTAGCCTTTTGGTGATGGTCGGCGTAGAATCGGTGGGCCGAAGGGCCTATTTCCATGCTATATCTCTGTAAATCTTCATGGCATTTTCCTAACCGGTGTCATCAAAGTTAGCCCCCATGTAAGGTTTGGAGGGATATGGACCAAGCGCAGGCAAGTGGGACTAGTGTAGCTGGGACATTGTTGGCGATGGCCGGCGTGGGCGAGTTGGGCCGAAGGACCTGTTTCCACACTGTATCCCTCTATGACACACATTGAATGGCGGTGCTGGCTCGAAGGGCCGAATGGCCTACTCCTGCACCTATTGTCAATTGTCTATTGACTCTATAAGTGAGCAGAGAAGTCTGTGGTCCAATTACCTCTGGTGAACACGGGAAACGCAGCTCGTATACCAGGGATAGTGATGGTGAACACTCCTTGTGTGTGGGAAAGAACTGCAGACGCTGGTTTAAATCGAAGGTAGACACAAAATGCTGGAGCAACTCAGCGGGACAGGCAGCATCTCTGGAGAGAAGGGATGGGTGAGGTTTGGAGTCTGAAGAAGGATCTCGACCCCATTCCTTTTCCCCAGAGATCCTGCCTGATCCACTGAGTTACGCCGGCACCTCTGTGGACCTCTGTGGCCTACTCACCCAGGCATGCCTCCAGATTCCATGTGGTTGGCCAAGGTTACGTCGTGGGACCAGACGTCGTACTGCCACTTCCTGAGGCCGATGACCCCACACAGCACGTTGCCCGAGTGTACGCCCACGCGCATGCTGATGTCCACCCCGGTCACCGCACGCACCTGCCTGCACCGGGCAAGAGCACACAATCACTCCCACATCCTACACCACTGCCCGCACTGGAGGCTCCCAGCTACAGCGAGAGGCTGCACACACCCCACAACCTCAAAACATCATGCCCTCTTAAAGAGTTCTATATAGTGTTAAAGCCCTGTCCCACGGTACGAGTTCATTCCAAGAGCTCTCCCCGAGTTTGCCCTGATTCGAACTCGGAGATTTACGGTAATGGCCGCTCGTCGGTACTCGGGGCTCTCGTGGACATTTTTCAACGTGTTGAAAAATTCTTTCACTGCACGAGTCTTTCCGTGCTTACCTGCCGTTAGCGAGTCTTCCCGAGTACCTGACGTTAGCGTTACGAGCCGCTAAGTGACGTCCCCGAGCTCCGACGTACCCGCCACGTTCATTCTCCGTGCTTACCACGAGTTTGATTTTTTTAAACTCGGGAGAGCTCTTGGAATGAACAACACTGACAACACTGTCTGAGCCGCATATATTCACTGAATTTAGAAGGCTGAGAGGCAATCTCATAGAAAAATATTAAATTCATAAGCGATTGGACAGGCTAGATGCAGGAAAAAGGTTCTCAATGTTGGGGGTCCAGAACCAGGGGCCACAGTTTAAGAATAAGGGGCAGGCCATTTAGAACTGAGATGAGGAAAAACTTCTTCACCCAGAGAGCTGTGAATCTGTGGAATTATCTGCCACAGGAGGCAGTGGAGGCCAATTCACTGGATGTTTTCAAGAGAGAGTTAGATTTAGCTCTTAGGGCTAACGGAATCAAGGGATATAGGGAGAAAGCAGGAACGGGGTACTGATTTTGGATGATCAGCCATGATCATATTGAATGGCGGTGCTGGCTCGAAGGGCTGAATGGCCTGGTCCTGCACCTCTTTTCTATGTTTCTATGAATGAGTAGAACACCATTCAGAACCATAGTTCCTTTTGTAAATTGCAGGCAAGGATCACTGTGGCATTTCTGACCCCAATTTCGAATTTTACACATGCCCTCTAGATCCAATCACAACACTACCGATAGTCTCGATCTGATTATGTAAGCAGTAGAGGTAGGTAGAATGGTGACATTTGAAAGACATTTAGACAGGTAGTTTAGTTTGAATGGCGGTGCTGGCTGGAAGGGCCGAATGGCCTACTCCCGCACTTATTTTCTAAGTTTCTATGTTTCTCAGACGACCATCATTACGTACTCAATAGCTTCGCACATGTCCAGACCCATCTTCACACAATTCCTCGCATGCTTTGGTAAAGATACGGGCAGTCCCGAGACGCAGTAGTAACAATCGCCCAGTATTTTAATCCTCATACACTCATTCTCCTGAAAGATAAAAACAAAAGCTGCATCACCAACACATTGAAACATACAGAATAGTGAAAGGCCTGGATAGAGTGGATGTGAAGAGGATGTTTCCACTAAGGGCCTGTCCCACTGTACGAGCTAATTCAAGAGTTCTCCCGAGTTTCCCTGATTCTAACTGGGAGAATTACGGTAATAGCCGCTCGTAGGTACTCGGGGCTCTCGTGGACATTTTTCAACATGTTGAAAAAATCTTCACGAGTCATCACGAGCTTACCGCGTTTCCCGAGTACCTGCCGATAGCGTTACGAGCCGCTAAGAGACATCCCGTGCTCCGACGTACTCGCTACACACATTCTACGTGCTTACCACGAGGTTGATTTTTTTTTAAACTCAGGAGAGCTCTTGAATTAACTCGTACAGTGGGACAGGGCCACTATTGGAAGAGTCTGGGACCAGAGGTCATAGCCTCAGAATTAAAGGACGTTCTTTTAGGAAGGAGATGAGGAGGAATTTCTTTAGTCAGAGGGTGGTGAATCTGTGGAATTCTTTGCCACCGAAGGCTGTGGAGGCCAAGTCAATGGATATTCTTACGGCAGAGATGGATAGATTCTTGATTAGTACGGGTGTCAGAGGTTATGGGGAGAAGGCAAGAGAATGGGATTAGGAGGGAGAGATAGATCAGCCATGATTGAATGGCGGAGTAGACCCCTATTCTACCCATTATAAGGAATCTACCCCTTATTCTTAAACTGTGACCCCTGGCTCTGGACTCCCCCAACATCGGGAATATTTTTCCTGCATCTAGCCGGTCCAATCCTTTAAGAATTTTATATGTTTCTATAAGATCCGCTCTCATCATTCTAAACTCCAGAGTATACAAGCCCAGCCGCTCCATTCTTTCATCATATGTCAGTCCCGCCATCCCAGGAATTCACCTCGTGAACCTACGCTGCACTCCCTCAATAGCCAGAATGTCCTTCTTCAAATTAGGAGACCAAAACTGCACACAATACTCCTGGTGTGGTCTCACCAGGGCTCTGTACAACTGCAGAAGGACCTCTTTGCTCCTAAACACAAATCCTCTCGTTATGAAGGCCAACATGCCATTCACTTTCTTCACTGCCTGCTGTACCTGCATGCTTACTTTCAGTGACTGATGTACAAGGGCACCCAGGTCTCGTTGCACTCGTCTCCTTGTTCTCGGGAGACATGGATAGGCAACGTTTCGGGTCGAGACCTTACTTCCGACTAAGGTAGACAAAATGCTGGACGTCACCTATTCCTTCGCTCCATAGATGCTGCCTCACCCACTGAGTTTCTCCAGCATTTTTGTCTACCTTCAATTTTTCCAGCATCTGCAGTTCTTTCTTAAACATTCTGACCTAACTAAGATCTGACAACTAAGATCTGACTTAACTAAGATCTGACATAACTAAGATCTCTTAATATCTGACTTAACTAAGATCTGACTTAACAAAGACTTAACAAAGGTCCGATTTAACAAAGATCCGACTTAACTAAGATCCGACTTAACTAAGATCCAACTTAACTATGATCTGACTTAACTAAGATCGACTTAACTAAGATCTGACTTAACTAAGATCTGACAATCTAAGTTCTGACTTAACCTAAGTTCTGACTTAACCTAAGATCTGACTTACGTAAGGGTTCATGGAACGTAACCATTACGTAGGGATAGGTGATGTTTCAGGTCAAGATCCTTCTCAGCCTGGAAGTGAGAAGGGGCAGGACAAAGCCCAGCAGGTGATAGGTGGAGAAACAAAGACCTATACCTCAGAGAGACACAACGTGCTGGAGTAACTCAGCGGGCCCAGGCAGCATCCGTGGAGAACATGGTTAGGAGACGGTTAGGGTGGGGACCCACCCGACCCGAAACGTCACCTATCCTTTTTCTCCAGAGATGCTGCCTGACCAGTTACTCCAGCACTTTGTGTTTATCTGAGGTAACAGAGAGGGTGGGGGGGTTGATAGGCAGATGGTTGGACAAAGGCCAGAAATGAAATGACAGAAGGTGTGAGACAATAGGTTTGAACAATAGCGAATTGTGAAGCTAGAGGAAAGAATGTGGGTGGAATTTCCATGTTGATATATATATATATATATATATAATATATAATAATACTAAAAGGACTCTTAGCCTTTTGTGGGAGTTGCAAGTGAGCTTAAATGAAGACCATCAGAAGAAGAGATCCAACAGAAACGTCACCTATCCATGTTCTGCCTGGTCCACTGAGTTACTCCAGCATCTTGTGTCTTCCCCAGCATATTCAACTAGGTTTGCTAAACGTTACACTAACCATGATGGATGGGTTGAGTAGCCACACATTTACTGGGTTTTGCACTATCATTACACTTGGGTCACCACCGCACGGAAAACTAAGTGGGCGGGCCACATCAACCTTGTCCAAAGTGAGGGTATCCTCAGTCACACTCTCACCTCCTGACACCCCAAACCATCCCCTCATCTACAAGGCACAACCCAGGAGGATGTTGCCACAGAGAGCTGTGGAGGCCACGTCAGTGGATATTTCTAAGGCGGAGATAGATAGATTCTGGATCAGTACGGGTGTCAGAGGTTATGGGGAGAAGGCAGGAGAATGGGGTTAGGTGGGAGAGATAGATCAGCCATGATTGAATGGCGGAGTGGACTCGATGGGCCGAATGGCCTAATTCTGCTCCTATCACTTATGAACACTTATGAACACGAACCTCTGCACTTGCTTAGATTACTTTAGTTGAAAGATACAGCATGGAAACAGGCCCTTCGGCCCACCGAGTCCTCGCCGACCCATCGATCGCCCGTTCACACTAGTTCTATGTTATCTCAGTTTCGCATCCTGCACATTAGGGGCAATTTACAGAAGCCAATTAACCTACAAACCTGCACGTCTTTGGAGTGTGGGAGGAATCCAGAGCACCCGGAGAAAACCCCATGTGGCCACAGGGAGAACGTACAGAACTCCATACGGACAGCACCCGTAGTCAGGATCGAACACCAGGCAGCAACTCTGTCGCTGCGCCACTGGGCCGCCCAGTTTACCGTCACCTCACAAAAATTGACGCCACTGCCAGGGGGAAGGAACAAAGGAGGGCCCCAGAGTGGGGGGACCGCCGTGAGGGTGGGGGGGGGAACAGAGGGGGGCCTGGGGAAGGGGTATTTAATAACTTTAAAAGTGCCCTTTATGTGGCCACTATTCGCATACCTTGGGGATGCAAGCAAAGAATTTCACTGTGAAATTCACATTTGAATGAATGAATGAATGAATGAATGAATGTCTATTGGCCAAATATTCACATACAAGGAATTTTCCTTGCTGCTCCGCCCGCAAGTGACAACAACGACATACAGTGACAGTTAGGAACGACACATTAAACATTAATAACATTTGCACTGTTATTGTTTGTTCATTTTTTTCTGAGTTATTGTTATATTATTTATTGTGAAGACATATTCTGTTGTGCTGCAGCAGCAAGTAAGAATTTAATTGGGACATATGACAATAAAACACTCATGACTTGACTCTTCGAGGGGGGGGGGGGTCAAATGTATCATCGTTTCACAACTAAGAAAATAACCACGATGAAGAATAATAAGGAACAATGAAGAATAAATAAGAAGGGTGAGGATGGGCCACGTGGGAGTTGGAGGAAGTGTCGCCGGGAACAAAGGATGACTCGGAATGGGATGCTTTGTAATTCATGTCGGTGCCCTTTAGGTGTCGACTCTTTGCATACCTTGGCGATGCAAAGCAAAGAGTTTCACAGTGACTTGTCACAACTTGTCAAGAAACAACTGCAGATGCTGGAAAAATCGAAGGTAGACAAAAATGCTGGAGAAACTCAGCGGGTGAGGCAGCATCTATGGAGCGAAGGAATAGGTGACGTTCCGGGTCGAGATCCAAAACGTCACCTATTCCTTCGCTCCATAGATGCTGCCTCACCAGCATTTTTCTCGACCATAAAATATTCGTTCATTCGGTTTGGTTCTGTCTGATACGTCCACAGAACTAGATGCCTACCTTCGCAATTTGGTCAAACTTCCCAAACAGTTCGTTCAACATGACGACCAGCTCCTTGGGCGAACAGTCACTGGCTAGACGGGTAAAGCCCACAATATCCGCGTACAGGATGCTGTGAACACATAAAGGGACAATAGGTTTTGGTGAAGATAAGACACAAAATGCTGGAGTAACTCAGCGGGACAGGCAGCATCTCTGCAGAGAAGGAACGGGTGACGTTTCAGGTCGACTTTTGGTGAAGTCTGAAGACGGGTCTCGACCTGAAACGTCACCCATTCCTTCTCTCCAGAGATGCTGCCTGTCCCGCTGAGTTTTTTGTCTACCAGGTTTTGGTGATACAGCGATGGGAAAGATGTTGTTAACCTCTACAGGAGATCCTTTTTTCCCTGTGGCTATCGATAGACAATAGACAATAAGTGCAGGAGTAGGCCATTTTGCCCTTCGAGCCAGCACCGCCATTCAATGTGATCGTGGCTGATCATCCCCAATCTGTACCCCGTTCCTGCCTTCTCCCCATATCCCCTGACTCCGCTATTTTTAAGAGCCCTTATAAGAGCACTTATTGTCCATGTTTCTATGTTTCTACAAACCTGCGCGTCTTTGGAGTGTGGGAGGAAACCGAAGATCTCGGAGAAAACCCACGCAGGTCATATGCCTTCTCCCCATATCCCCTGACTCCGCTATTTTTAAGAGCCCTATCTAGCTCTCTCTTGAAAGCGTCCAGAGAACCCGCCTCCACCGCCCGCTGAGGCAGAGAATTCCACAGACTCCCCACTCTCTGTGAGAAAAAGTGTTTCGTCGTCTCCGTTCTAAATGGCTTAAACTTCATCTGCCATGCATCTGCCCACTCCCCCAACCTGTCCAAGTCACCCTGCATTCTCATAGCATCCTCCTCACAGTTCACACTGCCGCCCAGCTTTGTGTCATCTGCAAATTTGCTAATGTTACTTTGAATCCCTTCATCCAAATCATTGATGTATATTGTAAATAGCTGCGGTCCCGGCACCGAGCCTTGCGGCACCCCACTAGTCACTGCCTGCCATTCTGAAAGGGACCCGTTAATCCCTACTCTTTGTTTCCTGTCTGCCAACCACTTCTCTATCCATGTCAGCACTCTACCCCCAATACCATGTGCCCTAATTTTGCCCACTAATCAATCTTTACAACTCCTCCCCTTGCTGTCATGGGGTGGACTGACTCCCCTCACCTCCCCCCCCCCCCTCCCCAATCTTTGCACATCCCCAATCCTTTCCACTCTTCACTTTAATTTCATGCTTCATGTATCTTGTTGTGTTTTACGACTGTTGGCCGATCAATTTCCCTCCTGCGATAAATAAAGTTCTATCGTATCGTAAAGATTTACAACTATGCTTTTTCTTCTCAGAAATACAGCATGAAAAAAGGCCTTTCGGCCCATCAAGTCCACACCGACCAGCGATCACCCGTACACGACTAGTTCTATCCTAATCACTGGGGACAATTTACAGAAGCCAATTAACCTACAAACCTGCACGTCTTTGGAGAGTGGGAGGAAACCGGACCCTCCCGGGGAAAACCCACGCGGTCACAGGGAGAAGGTACAAACTCCGTACA
Source organism: Malacoraja senta (assembly GCA_038087875.1). Lineage (NCBI taxonomy): Eukaryota > Metazoa > Chordata > Chondrichthyes > Rajiformes > Rajidae > Malacoraja > Malacoraja senta. The sequence goes on from CM075978.1 coordinate 192,375,898, forward strand.
GACTGGGTCTCTGGCGCAGTAACGCAGGCACTCTACCACTGCGCCACTGGGCCGCCCCCTGTCCACGTTGCCAGGACTCGAGGGCCTGAGCTATAAGCAGAGGTTGGAGCGCAGGAGGCTGAGGGATGATCTGACAGAAGAGTGGAATAAAACTTGAGGGGAATAAATAGGGAGAAAGCACAGAGCCCTGTACACAGAGTAGTGGAATCAAGAACCAGAGGATTTAATGGGGACTCGAGGAGCAACGTTTTTCCACAGAGAGTGGCGGGTGTATGGAACGAGCTGCCAGATGAGGTAGTTGAGGCAGGGATTATTGTCCACACCTGGCCAAGATGCCCCATCTAAACTAGATCCACCTGTCCGCGTTTGACCCATATCCCTCTACGCACCGTTCCTATCCATGCTCCCGCCCAAATGTTAAATGTTTAAACGGTGCATGACAAATACAGGCGGGATGAACCAAATGAAATACAATTGATAATAGAAGGCCTACTTTCTAATCTCTATGAATCTACAATATCGACACTGTACCTGACATTCTGATGCCGTTTCACGTATAAGCTGTGGAAATTATCCCGCTTGTGTGGGTAGTAATTACTCTCCCTCAAACGCTCAATTATAGAGAGTTTCATTTCCATTGATATATAAACTGGCAAGACCGACAACAGCAAACTTTCCTGCAAGAAATGAATTACAAGAGCACTGGTTCATATTTTTATCGCCACCAAAACATTCACCATTATATTTATTGTAAAAAAAAAATTAAAAAAAAGTAATAGTAATTTAGAAAAACAAATAAATAAATAAAAGGTATCTGGACCTGGTAATGGGAGGTAAAACAAAAACAGACTTGGTTGGTAGTTCCTTCTCTATGAAGTATGTTATAAGAGTTATAATAGAGCGATTGTTCCTTCTTTCTTTCTCTTTCTTTTCTAGGGTCTATTTTCTAACTTTACTTCCTTCTCTAACTTCTTTTCTAAGGGGCTTTCTTTTCCCAACACTCTTTTGCACTTCACAACCTTTGCGCACTTTCTTCACTTTTCTTACTTCTTTCTTTTTCTTTCTTAAAGTTTAAAAAAGTGAAGCGGTACAAAAAATGTATTAATATATACGTGTTGTACATTACTGTAATCTACCGTACTTCTATTAAAAAAATTATTTAAAAAAAATATATATATATATATTTATTGTAAAATCAGGCCGAAGCCTAATTCATTTTAATTGTTTTAAAACCAGCCTCAAAAAGGCATAAGCCATTAGGCATACAATAGACAATAGACAATAGACAATAGACAATAGACAACAGGTGCAGGAGTAGGCCATTCGGCCCTTCGAGCCAGCACCGCCATTCAACGTGATCATGGCTGATCATCCCCAATCAGTACCCCGTTCCTGCCTTCTCCCCATATCCCCTGACTCCGCTATCTTTAAGAGCCCTATCTAGCTCTCTCTTGAAAGCATCCAGAGAACCCGCCTCCACCGCCCTCTGAGGCAGAGCATTTTTTTTATCAGAGGCAGAGTAATCAGCGGGCCAGGCAGCATCTCCGGAGAGAAGGAATGGGTGACATTTCGGGTCGAGACCCTTCTTCAGATGAGGTCTGGGTTAGGAGGTATTAGATACAGGGACAGAACTGGATTCCTTTCTCTGGAATGGAAGAGGTTGCAAATGGACCTGATAGGTTTGGCCCAGATATTCTTCTAAACCTGTCGTATCCATGTACCTGTCTAAACGTTGGAATAATCCAAGCCTCAGCTACCTCCTCTGGCAGCTCGTTCCATACACCCACCACCCTTTGTGTGAAAAAGATACCTCCTCGGGATCCTATTAAATCTCTCCCCTCTTCACGCTGAACCTATGTCCTCTGGTCCTCGATTCCCCTACTCTGGGCAAGAGGCTCTGTGCGTCTACCCGATCTATTCCTCTCCTGATTTTGTACACCTCTATAAGATCCACCCCTCATCCTCCTGCCTTCGCGGGGAATAGAGTCCCAGCCTGCTCAACCCCTTCCCTGCAGCTCGGACCCTCGAGTCCCGAATCTATTGCGACCACGATTTTGTACATTGTCGGGGGGAGTTGGGAAGACGATCTCCTCACCTGCTGTTTTTTCTTCACGTCCAATTGCATCCCTATTTGGATGCAGCTGAGGGTGTCTTCGTAGGTTTGCTCCAGAGCACGTTCCATGGAAAACTTATGGAAAAAGCCCACCAGGCAGCCGCACAGGAATATCACAGCGTTGGAGACGAGCTGGAAAACCAAACCAATTACATCAGTCTTTGAATCGGCACTGTATCTAACAACGCCAGCCAGCGGTAAAGACTAAACAATGATCACAATCGAGCCGGGATGGCGGGACTCTCATATGCTGAGAGAATGGAGCAGCTGGGCTTGTACACTCTGGAGTTCAGAAGGATGAGAGGAGATCTCATTGAAACATATAAGATTGTTAAGGGCTTGGACACGCTAGAGGCAGGAAACATGTTCCCGATGTTGGGGGAGTCCAGAACCAGGGGCCACAGTTTAAGAATAAGGAGTAAGCCATTTAGAACGGAGACGAGGAAACACTTTTTCTCACAGAGAGTGGTGGGTCTGTGGAATTCTCTGCCTCAGAGGGCGGTGGAGGCGGGTTCTCTGGATGCTTTCAAGAGAGAGATAGATAGGGCTCTTAAAAATAGTGGAGTCAGGGGATATGGGGAGAAGGCAGGAACGGGGTACTGATTGGGAAGATCAGCCATGATCACATTGAATGGCTGATGATCACATCGAAGGGCCAAATGGCCTACTCCTGCACCTATTGTCTATTGTCTATTGAGCCATCCACATTGTACAGATATGTTAAAGAGAATAACTTCTAGCAAGACAAACTCCAGTAAAGTCCGATTAAAGATAGTCCGAGGGTCTCTCATGAGGTAGATGGTAGCTCAGGGCCGCTCGCTAATTGGTGATGGGATGGTTTAGTTGCCTGATAACAGCCGGGAAGAAACTGTCCCTGAATCTCACCTTATAGAAACATAGAAAATAGGTGCAGGAGTAGGCCATTCGGCCCTTTGAGACAGCACCACCATTCAATATGATCATGGCTGATTATCAAAAATCAGTCCCCGTTCCTGCTTTCTCCCCAAATCCCTTGATTCCGTAAGCCCTAAGAGCTAAATCTAAAGGGCCTGTCCCACTTAGGCGATTTTTTTCGGCGACAGCCGGAAAATAGGCTGTCGCCACATGGTCGCGGGGTGACGCCTGTATTGTCGTGAGTTGTCTCCTCTCGAGTCGTCACTTTTTTTCTTGTCGCAGTTGGATTTTGAAATGTTCAAAACCTCTCGGCGACAGTGGGCTTGACGTGGCTTGCCTTCTCCTGTCATTGGTTGTCGCCAGGATGTCGCCAGGTGATGTTGGTTGTCGCCAGTGCTGACTTCGGTGAATTCCATTGGCGACTACCTACGTCAACCGGCGACAGGTACCGGCGACTGAATTGTCTTCAGTTGTCGCCGACAGGGTCGTAGCTTGTCGCGGGTGGACGTAGATTGACTTTGGTTGTCGTAGGTTGTCGCCCGTGTGGTCGAAGGTTGTCGTCCCAAGTCACGAGGAATTGTGTCGCCGGTTGACATAGCTTGTCGTCGACTAGGTGGTAGCTTGTCGCAGACATTGTCGTAGGGTGGGTCCATTACGGCGTCCCGCAACGACTGTGAATGTCGACGTCAGTCGCCGAAAAATTGCCTAAGTGGGACAGGCCCTTAGCTCTCTCTTGAAACCATCTTGAATACAGCTCTGCACCTCTAGTGTGGGATATCTCCACCCTGGGGAAAGGGTTCTGACTGTCCACCATATATATAAGCCTCAAATTGATTTTTAAAAATGTTATATAATAACATTATACTGTATTTCTTAAGAGTGTGGAAGATAAAAATTAAGTTCATCACTAGAAATATTTTAGTGTCATTAAATAAATGAAACAATTTACCCGATTAAAATGGGGTTTTGATTCAGACCGGTGTTGTGTGTGTGTGTCCAGAACAGATGAACTGTCACGGTGGCGCAGGGGTAGAATCGCTGCCTTACAGCCCTTCGGCGCAGAGACCCGGGTTGAATCTATCTGAACGGAGTTTGCACGTTCTCCCCGTGACCTGCGTGGGTTTTCTCCGAGATCTTCGGTTTCCTCCCACACTCCAAAGACGCGCAGGTTTGTAGGAACATAGAAACATGGACAATAGGTGCAGGAGGAGGCCATTCGGCCCTTCGAGCCAGCACCACCATTCAATGTGATCATGGCTGATCGTCCCCAATCAATAACCCGTGCCTGCCTTCTCCCCAAATTGTAGGTTAATTGGCTTGGTGTAAATGTAAACAAAGTCCCCAGTGTGTGTAGGATAGTGTTAGGGCGCGGGGATCGCTGGTCGGCGCGGACGCGGCGGGCCGAAGGGCCTGTTTCCGCGCTGTATTTCCAAACTAAAACTAAACTAAGCAGATACAAAGTTGATAAAGCGGACTCACCTGCTGAGCGAGGAAGGTTGGCGGCTTCGATGTGGTGGACAGATAAATACTGAGGGTGACGATGTGGGAGATGGAGGTGAGCAGGCTGGCGATGATGGCGTCTCGCATTGATAACGGCAGCATTGTGTACAACACAAAGATAATGTACAAAAAGAAAGGCACCTTGAAGCAAAGAGACACTGTCTTATTGTTTACGTTTATGACTCACTTAAAATGCACCTTCCAAAGAAAGACAACTAAAACTATAAGTTTAGTTTATCGTTGCATGTATCGAGGTACATTGAAAAGCCTTAGCTGCGGCCTTGTGTAGTTTTACTTGTGTAGGAAAGAACTGCAGATTCCTTCTTCAGACTAAACTCAAGTCATTCTTTGGCTCAAAATCTCTCCACATCATCGTCTATACCTCTCGTTTCCCTTGCCTGTGACTTTCAGTCTGAAGAAGGCGGTCACGGTGGCGCAGCGGTAGAGTTGCTGCCTTATGCAGCGCTGGAGACCCGGGTTCGATCCCGCCCACGGGTGCTGTCTGTACGGAGTTTGTACGTTCTCCCCGTGGGTTTTTATCCAAGATCTTCAGCTTCCTCCCACACACCAAAGACGTACAGGGTTGTCGGTTAATTGGCTTGGTATAAGTGTAAACTGTCCCTAGTGTGTGTAGGATACATAGATACATAGAAAATAGGTGCAGGAGTAGGCCATTCGGCCCTTCGAGCCTGCACCGCCATTCAATATGATCATGGCTGATCATCCAACTCAGTATCCCGTACCTGCCTTCTCTCCATACCCCCTGATCCCTTTAGCCACAAGGGCCACATCTAACTCCCTCTTAAATATAACCAATGAACTGGCCTCAACTACCCTCTGTGGCAGAGAGTTCCAGAGATTCACCACTCTCTGTGTGAAAAAGTTTTTCCTCATCTCGGTCTTAAAGGATTTCCCCCCTTATCCTTAAGCTGTGACCCCTTGTCCTGGACTTCCCCAACATCGGGAACAATCTTCCTGCATCTAGCCTGTCCAACCCCATAAGAATCTTGTACGTTTCTATAAGATCCCCTCTCAATCTCCTAAATTCTAGCGAGTATAAGCCAAGTCTATCCAGTCTTTCTTCATATGAAAGTCCTGACATCCCAGGAATCAGTCTGGTGAACCTTCTCTGCACTCCCTCTATGGTTATAATGTCCTTCCTCAGATTTGGATTTAGACCAGCATCTGTAGTTCCTTCATACACAGGGGAAATTGAGAGGCCAATTAACCTGTAAAACCCGCACACCTTTGATCATAAGTCATAAGCATGTGATTGGAGTAGAATTAGGGCCATTTGGCCCATCGAGTCTACTCCGCCATTCATCGTGGCTGATCTATCTCTCCCTCCGAACCCCATTCTCCTGCCTTCTCCCCTAACCCCTGACACCTCCTTTGAATTGTAGACGGGTGGCACGGTGGCGCAGTTGTAGAGTTGCTGCCTTACAGAGCCACAGACCCAGGTTCGATTCCTGACTACGGGTGCTGTCTGTACGGAGTTTGTATGTTCTCCCCATGACCACGGTTTGTTTGTGGAAGAAGTTAAAATGTCAACTGTTTTACGAAGTCTCCCACACACCCCCCCACTACAATATTTAAAAGACATTTGGAAAGAAAGATGGACAGGAACGGTTTAGAGAGATGTGGGCCAAATGTGGGCAAGTGGGCCTAGTGTAGATAGGCATCTTGATTCTTCCAATTTTAGTAAAACTTCCATCTTTTGCCAAATTTATGAGGAGAATTGTTACAGAAATACTAATCCAATTAATTTAATAACGCGGAGACGAGGAAACACTTTTTCTCACAGAGAGTGGTGTGTCTGTGGAATTCTCCGCCTGAGAGGGCGGTGGAGGTAGGTTCTCTGGATGCTTTCAAGAGAGAGCTGGATAGGGCTCTTGAAGATAGCGGAGTCAGGGGATATGGGGAGAAGGCAGGAACGGGGTACTGATTGGGGATGATCAGCCATGATATCACATTGAATGGTGGTGCTGGCTCGAGGGCCAAATGGCCTACTCCTGCATCTATTGTTCTATTGTCTATTGTCTATAATAAGCAACGCAACATCACAGCAACTTAAGATGGACGGTGGTGGTGTGTAGGAAGGTGTGAAGGTGGTGGTGTGTAGGGTGGTGGTGTGCACCGAGATATACACAAAATGCTGGAGTAACTCAGCGGGACGAGCAGCATCTCTGGGTGACGTTTCAGGTCGAGACCCTTCTTCGGACTGGACCGCCTCGACCAGAAACGTCACCCATTCCTTCTCTCCGGAGATGCTGCCTGTCCCGCTGAGTTACTCCAGCACTTTGTGTCTATCCTCGGTGTAAACCAGCACCTGCAGTTCCTTCCTACACACCACCAGCGTACACTGAAGTTAACTAATGGGAAGGGGACATACCTGGTCCCAAGCAGAGATTCGTTCACCGGTGAAGATGAAAATGTAGCCCATGGTGAGCAGGCAAAGCCAAATGAACAAGGCAAATATCTTCATGCATCTTTGAAATAGTGACTCAATGAAGATGAGAACAAAAATCACTATAAATATCCCCAGAGCAGTGCATAACGTAACAAAAAACCGCAGATGATCCGGAACTTTCTGTGCAAGACAAAAAAACATGACATTAATGTGAAACTTAGAATCCCTCCCAACATTTCCATACAAGGTTAGGCACTGACAAATGTTTATCAAACTGCTAAGTAACATAATACCCATGCACTATGAAGTCTGAAGAAGGGTCTCGACCCGAAACGTCACCCATTCCTTCTCTCCAGAGACGCTGCCTGTCCGCTGAGTTACTCCGGCATTTTGGGTCTATCTCCAGTGTAAACCGGCATCTGCAGTTCCTTCCTACCCGTGTATATTAAACCCACCACAGATGTCTGGACTACAGGAATCGAATATAGGAGCAAAGAGGTCCTTCTGCAGTTGTACAGAGCCCTAGTGAGACCCACCTGGAGTATTGTGTGCAGTTTTGGTCCCCTAATTTGAGGAAGGACATTCTTGCTATTGAGGGAGTGCAGCATAGGTTTACAAGGTTAATTCTCGGGATGGCGGGACTGTCATATGCTGAGAGAATGGAGCAGCTGGGCTTGTACACTCTGGAGTTTAGAAGGATGAGAGGGCATCTCATTGAAACATCTGATTGTTAAGGGTTTGGACACGCTAGAGGCAGGAAACATGTTCCCGATGTTGGGGAGGTCCAGAACCAGGGGCCACAGTTTAAGAATAAGGAGTAAGCCATTTAGAACGGAGACGAGGAAACACTTTTTCTCACAGAAAGTGGTGAGTCTGTGGAATTCTCTGCCTTAGAGGGCGGTGGAGGCGGGTTCTCTGGATGCTTTCAAGAGAGAGCTAGATAGGGCTCTTAAAAATAGCGGAGTCAGGGGATATGGGGAGAAGGCAGGAACGGGGTACTGATTGGGGATGATCAGCCATGATCACATTGAATGGCGGTGCTGGCTCAAAGGGCCAAATGGCCTACTCCTGCACCTATTGTCTATTGTCTATTGTCTGCACTTCATCCCACCCCCGCCCCCCATCGCTTGCGAAGATGCTGTCCCCCTTTCCTCAATTTCTCCGTCTCCGCCACATCTGCCCAGATGTTGAGGATTCCATTCCATTATTCCCGCATTCCACTCTGGTATTCCATTTCTCGTAGCGCCGCGGTGGCTCAGCGGTGGAGTTGCTGCCTCACAGCGCCAGGGACCCGGGTTCGATCCCGACTACGGGCGCTTGTCTGTACGGAGTTTGTACGTTCTCCCCGTGACCTGCGTGGGTTATCGCCGAGATCTCCGGTTTCCTCCACACTCCAAAGACGTACAGGTTTGTCGGTTAATTGGCTTGGTACAAATGTAAAACATTGTCCTAGTGTGTGTAGGATAGTGCAAGTGTGTGGGGACCGCTGGTCGGCGCGGACTCGGTGGGCCGAAGGGGCCTGTTTCCACGCTGTATCTCGAAACTAAACGAAACAATTCCAGGTAGACAAAAATGCTGGAGAAACTCAGCGGGTGAGGCAGCCATCTATGGAGCGAAGGAAATAGGAAACGTTTCGGGACGAAACCCTTAAGGAAATGGCAACGTTTCGGGCCGAAACCCTTAGGGTTTCGGCCGAAACGTTGCCTATTTCCTTCGCTCCATAGATGCTGCCGCACCCGCTGAGTTTCTCCAGCATTTTTGTCTACCTTCGATTTTCCAGCATCTGCGGTTCCTTCTTAAACAATCCAGGTATTTTAGTAAACGTGGTCTCCCCCAAAGTCAAAGTCAAATTTATTTGTCATATGCACCAGCGAAGGTGCAATGAAATGAATTTGCCAGCAGCGATACCCCTTTCTGTATGGATCCCTCACCAGCGTCCCTCTAAAATCGCAACTGAAGTTCAACTTCGGTATAGTTAGTTTATTTGTTCTCAGCAAAGTGAGAATCCATTGGTACGAGGGTGTTGGTACGAGGGTGCCCAGTCTACATGAGGCAGCACTAGAGACCTCAGTGGCGCCCAATAAAGTTATTGGGGAGGGAGGTTTTAGTTACCCTGCAGTGTGAACCTTGATTTCTTTAACTTCAAGTAACCCTTGCATCCCCTCTCTCCATCCCTCCCCCACCCCAAGTCACGTCAGATTCAAAGTCGCCCTGTTGAGTCTCATTGTCTGTAACTCATTTTCACCTAGGCCACAGCTAACAATGGTTTCTTTCCTTTATCATCGTTAACTTTTTTGCACATCTTTCATTCATTTGTTCTATATCTCTCTACATCACCGTCTTATCTCTCGTTTCCCTCCCCCCCCGACTCTCAGTCCGAAGAAGGGCCTCGACCCGAAACGTCACCCATTCCTTCTCTCCAGAGATGTTGTCTGGCCCGCTGAGTTACTCCAACTTCGGTTCTAACCAGTATCTGCAGTTCACTCCTACACATCTGAGGTTTTAGTTTAATTTAGAGATAGAGCGCGGAAACAGGCCCTTCGGCCCACCGAGTCCGTGCCGACCAGCGATCCCCGCGCATTAACACTATCCTTCACAAACTAGGGACAATTTTTACATTGATCCCAGCCCATTAACCTACAAACCTGCACGTCTTTGGAGTGTGGGAGGATCCCGAAGTTCTCGGAGAAAAACCCACGCAGGTTACGGGAGAACGTACGAACTCCATACAGACAGCACCAAAAGGTTCAAAACTTTTCCCAAACATGGTGTGTCAAATAGCAAATCTCCAAGAAATCTTCAAATCTCCAAGAAGTTGCAGGGCTTGGCAGAGGACTTGCAGACATCTTTCTTGAGTACTTGGTGAATGTAGAGGCACAACATCAAAATGTGGTCAAAGATAGGCACGAAGTGCTGGAGTAACTCACGGGACAGGCAGCGTCACTGGAGAGAAGGAATGGGTGATATTTTGGGTCGAGACCCTTCTTCAGACGGCAATATTCTTCCAAAAATGTGGTCCCTCCCAATTCTTGACGTTAATTGAAAATTAATTTGAAATTCTTTAAAAATTAGTTCTTAATCTGATGATCCGTTGTTATCATATAGCCAATCAGCCCCTTGCTAAAACAATAGTGATCATTTTTAGTTTGAGTTTTAGAGATACAGCACAGAAACAGGCCCTTTGGTCGAGTGTCCATCTCCTGTTCGCACTAGTTCCATGTTATGCGCTTTCTGATCCGCGCCGTACACACGAGGGGGTTAATTTACACAGAGAACGAATTAACCGACAAACCCGCACGTCTTTGGGATGTGGGAGGAAAGCGGACCACCCGGAGAAAAACCCACGCGGTCACAGGGAGAACGTGCAAACTCCACACTGACAGCACCCGAGGTCAGGATCGAACCCGGGTTTCTCCGGCGCTGCGAGGCAGCGGCTCTGCCGGTTGCGCCACAACCAGTTGCGCCACAGTGTAAACCGGGTTCGATCCCTGACTATAGTTGCTGTCTGCACGGAGTTTGCACGTTCCCCACTGTGACCGCGTGGGTTTTCTCCGGCTGCTCCGGTTTCCTCCCACGCTCCAAAGACGTGCGAGTTTGTCGGTTGTCGGCTTTGGTAAAATGGTAAATTGGTGTGTGTGTGTGTGTGTGTGTGTGTGTGTGTGTGTGTGTGTGTGTGTGTGTGTGTGTGTGCGTGTGCGTGTGCGTGTGCGTGTGCGTGTGCGTGCGTGCGTGCGTGTGTGTGCGTGCGTGCGCGCGTGCAGGATAGTGCTGGTGTACGGGGTGATCGCTGGTCGGCTCGGACTTGTGGGCCGAAGGGCGTGGTTTCCACGCTGTATGCCTAGCGCGAAGTAAAACACAACATCAAAAAAAACCAAATGTTTAAGAAGGAACTGCAGATGCTGGAAAATGGAAAGTAGACGAAAGTGCTGGAGAAACTCAGCGGGTGCGGCAGCATCTGTGGAGCGAAGGAAAAAAGTCGATGTTTCGGGACGAGACCCTGAAGGAAAAAAGTCGACGTTTCGGGACGAGACCCTGAAGGAAAAAAGGCGACGTTTCGGGACGAGACCCTGAAGGAAAAAAGGTGACGTTTCGGGTCGAGACCCTTCCGGGTCTCGACCCGAAACGTCGCCTTTTCCTTCGCTCCACAGATGCTGCCTCACCCGCTGAGTATCTCCAGCATTGTTGTCCACCATCATAAGAGACCAATATAGTTCTGCTTTGCTGAATCATTGACTGTACTGTGCATAGAAAGGACAAGACGTTTTCGACTTACCAGGTCAATGACAAAGAACACAATGATCAGAGATATACAAGCACCGCAATAATTATAAGGAAAAGGAAAAACTAGTGGGATTGTTGAGTGATACAGAAATAAGTCTCAAAGAGTGAGTCTGTTCTGCGACGGGTTTCATTTTCGTTGTAAAATATTTCCCCCTGGATGGCATTGTACAAAGTCCAGGTTTTCCTCTACTGAAGGTAAGGTGTTGCCAGTTCAAAGCTTACAGCGTGGCCCTACTGTTGTTTTTTTCTCTCGGTGTGAGAGGCTGGTCGCTCAGTCGCATGCTGTGTGCCCCGTATCTTCCAATGTGATGGGAGGGGGGTGGAGAGGGAGGGGGTGGGGGGGGAGCTAAGGGAGGGGAGGGGGGGAGGGGGGAGGGGAGGGGGAGGGAGAGGAGGGTCGGTGGTTGGGGAAGAGTTGTCACGACTCCAGGGCCGTTCGATACTCCAGCCCGCCTCGATCTCTTCGCCAGTCCTGCCGGGCATGTTTCTTCCGTCTGAGTGAACGAAGTGCTTTAAGGGCTTCCCGATTATCCGCGCCGGGAAAGTTAGGCTTCTCCGCATCTGGGGATGGATGTTCAAGATCACCTCTGGTAGCATCGGCCCTGCAAAGAGTCCAGGGGGAGAGGGAGAGAGGGAGAGGAGGGAGAGAGGGGGAGAGGGATAGAGGGGGAGAGGGGGAGAGAGATGGGGGGGGGAGAGAGATGGGGGAGGGGGAGAGAGGGGGAGAGAGATGGGGGGTGAGAGAGAGGGGGGAGAGGGGGAGGGGGAGAGAGGGGGAGAGATGAGAGAGAGGAGAGAGAGGAGAGAGAGGAGAGAGAGGGATAGAGGGGGAGAAAGAGAGGGGGGAGGGAGGGAGAGGGAGAGAGGGGAGAGGGGAGAGAGAGAGAGAGAGAGGGGAGAGGGAGAGAGGGAGAGAGGGGAGAGAGGGGAGAGAGGGGAGAGGGAGAGAGGGAGAGAGGGAGAGAGGGAGAGGGGGAGAGGGGGAGGGGGAGAGAGGGGAGAGAGGAGAGAGAGGAGAGAGAGGAGAGAGAGGAGAGAGGGGAGAGGGAGGGAGAGAGGGAGAGAGGGAGAGGGGGAGAGGGGGAGAGGGGGAGAGGGGGAGAAGGGGAGAAGGGAGAGGGGGAGAGGGGGAGAGAGAGAGGAGAGAGAAAGGGGTAAAACAGAGTGGACCACATGTTTGCACATTCCCCGGTGTGCTTTCAGCAAACCACTATTCAACATTCCCTTTTGTTAACTGGACACTTATTATGAGTTTGTCCATTGAAAACCACCACATTTCTTACAAAGGCGAATACATTTAAATAAGTAACTGCCTTCTCTGCTACGAGTTATCCTGCATTGAACTGCATTCGTGCGGCACGGTGGCGCAGCGGTAGAGTTGCTGCCTCATCAGCGCCAGATAACCGGGTTCAATCCTGACTACGGGTGCTGTCTGTATGGAGTTTGCACGTTCCCCCCGTGACCACCGTGAGTTTTCTCCGAGATCTTCGGTTTCCTCCCAAACTCCAGGTTTGTGGGTTAATTGGCTTGGTATACAAGTGTAAAGATTGTCCCTAGTGTGTGTGTGGGAGAGTGTTAGTGTGCGGGGATCGCTGGTCGGCACGGACTCTCTCGGTGGGCCGAAGGGCCTGTTTCCGCGCTGTATCTCTAAACTAAACTGATCTGTTGTGATGGCGAGACAGTAGGTTTCTTTGTATGTAGAGAGTGTATTTTTGCCGCAAACATTCACCCTGATTCAGTCACGTTACAGTAATACCCAAGGACCTGCGTATGTACAACAGAATTATTTAAAAACAATAGACAATAGACAATGGGTGCAGGAGTAGGCCATTCGGCCCTTCGAGCCAGCACCGCCATTCAATGTGATCATGGCTGATCATCCCCAATCAGTCCCCCGTTCCCGCCTTCTCCCCATATCCCCTGACTCCACTATCTTTAAGATCCCTATCTAGCTCTTTCTTGAAAGTATCCAGAGAACCTGCCTCCACCGGCCTCTGAGGCAGAGAATTCCACAGACTCACAACACAAGGAACTGCAGGTGCTGGTTCACAAAAAAAAAAAACCCAGCATACTGGAGTAACTCAGTGGGTCAAACCCCCCTGTCCCACGGTACGAGTTCATTCCAAGAGCTCTCCCGAGTTTGCCCTGATTCGAACTCGGAGATGTACCGCTCGTCGGTACTCGGGGCTCTCGCGGACATTTTTCAACGTGTTGAAAAATCTTCACCAGTCTTCCCGTGCTTACCTGCCGTTAGCGAGTCTTCCCGAGTACCTGCCGTTAGCGTTACGAGCCGCTAAGAGACGTCCCTGAGCTCCGACGTACCCGCTTCGTTCATTTATCCGTGCTTACCACGAGTTTGATTTTTTTTTTAAACTCGGGAGAGCTCTTTGGAATGAACTCGCACCGTGGGACAGGGCTGTTACAGGCAGCATCTCTGGAGAATGTGGATGTGTGACGTTTCGGGTCGGGACCCTTCTTCAGATTCAACATCAGAATGATTTATTCTGATACGTAACATACGAATTTCATAGTTCCGTTTCGGGACTCATGACAATAAAACACTTGGAATGAGCTGCCAGAGGAGGTAGTTGAGGTTGTTTCAATTAATGAAAAACAATTGGACGGGTACCTGGAGAGGAAAGGTTTAGAGGGATGTGGAACACATGCGGGCAACTGCGACTAGCTTCGATGGGGCACGTTGGTCGGGAATGGGTGTGTTGGGCCGAAGGGCCTGTTTCCATGCTGTATGGATCGATCGGACAGCATGGTGTCCCTTTCTAGGGTTTAGCGTGTATGTTGAAGCTCGCACATTTAATTAGAGACGGCTCCATGGTGACAGCGAGGTGTGGAGAACTATGAACGTTGAGAGCTTGAGGAATACATTAAAGGAGCATTGAGCAAGAGTTGGTGAGGGGGGATGCTTCCGCCAACTTCACTCGGCACCGCGGAGACTGTGCTGTGATGACAATGGTATTAGGGAGCCGGATTGCGGTTAAATCAGGCTGCAGCACAGAAGGATCATTTCAGCGCGGCATTTTCAGGGACTAAACCACTATCACCAAGGCAGTGAGTGTCTGACCCTTCATCAGAGAGAATAAACACAATGGCGATGCTTGCAGTGAATTCAGAACGACATCAAAACTTCATCCACAAAAACACCCACCACCAATACCGTGTTGGAAAGAAGTGCAGATGCTGGTTTAAATCGAAGATAGACACGAAATGCTGGAGTCACTCAGCGAGTCAGGCAGCACCTCTGGGGAGAAGGAATGCGTGACGATTTGGGTCCAGACCCTCCTTCAGACCTAGAAATACTGCTGTATTTAGTCTCGAAGAAGACATTGTATGTTGTCAAAACAAAGAACTGCAGATGCTGGTAAATACACAAAAGGGCCCAAAGTGCTGGAGTAACTCAGCGGGTCAGGCAGCATAGAAACATAGAACATAGGTGCAGGAGGAGGCCATTCGGCCCTTCGAGCCAGCACCGCCATTCATTGTGATCATGGCTGATCGTCCCCAATCAATAACCTGTGCCTGCCTTCTCCCCCATATCCCTTGATTCCACCAGCCCCTAGAGCTCTATCTAACACTCTCTTAACTCTGGAGAACATGGATAGGTGACGTTTCACAGAGTGCTGGAGTAACTCAGCGGGTCAGGCAGCATCTGTGGAGAACATGGATAGGTGACGTTTCACAGAGTGCTGGAGTAACTCAGTGGATCGGGCAGCATCTGTGGAGAACATGGATAGGTGACATTTCACAGAGTGCTGGAGTAACTCAGCGGGTCAGGCAGCATCTGTGGAGAACATGGATCGGTGACGTTTCACAGAGTGCTGGAGTAACTCAGCGGGTCAGGCAGCATCTGTGGAGTACATGGATAGGCAACGTTTTAGGTCGGGACCCTTCTCCAGAAATGTTGCCAGACCCGCTGGGTTACTCCAGCACTTTGTGCCTTTTTTTTGTGTAAGCCAGCATCTGCCGTTCCTTGTGTCTCTCTGTATTAATCCAGTTTTAGTTTATAGATACAGCATGGAAACAGGCCCCACGGCCAGCCGAGTCCCGCGCCGACCATCGATCACCCGCTCACACCAGTTCTACGTTATCCCAGTTTCTCACCCACCCCGTACTCACCAGGGGGTCGATGTACAGAGGGCCAATCAACCTACAAACCCGCACGTCTTTGGGATGCGGGAGCTTTTTGCCGTACCTCGGTACACGTGACAATAAACTAAAACTGAACTGAACGGGAGGAAACCGGAGCATGGATGAGATGGGCCGAAAGGCCTGGTGTGGTGTTTCATGACTTTACGCATGATCGTAGTTTCAAATCCTTCTGCGGGCTTCCTCTTCCCCTTCTCCGAGGCATCTTCCAGCTGGGGAACTATCTGAGCTCTCAGCCCACTTTCAATTCTGAATGTTTAAGAAGGAACTGCTGATGCTGGAAAAATCGAAGTCCCGACCCCGAAACGTCACCTATTCCTTCGCTCCATAGATGCTGCCTCACCCGCTGAGTTTCTCCAGCATTTTTTTCTACCTTCAATTCTGAATTTTCACATCCTTAACTCTCATTGCTCCAGCAGTCTTCAGCTGTCTCAGGACATTTCTGGAAATTCCCCCTCTTCCAATCTATCTCTAGTTCCTCTTTCAAAACCACTCTTTCCATTCACTTGGTCTTCCATTCTAATATTTCCTTATAAGGTTTAGTTTAGTTTAGAGATACAGCGTGGAAACAGGCCCTTCGGCCCATTGAGTCCGTGCTGACCAGCGATCCCCGCACATTAACACTATCCTTCACCCACTAGAAACCAAAAATACTAGGGGCTCCTCTAGTATCTTTGCAAGGGACAACTTACGTTATATACCTTCTCCAACTGACTTCTCCAATTTCCGGTAGCCCTTGCTGTCTCCTCCCCTTCTCAGCTCTCCCTCAGCCCTCTGGCTCCTCCTCTTCCTTTCTTCTTCCCGCTCCCCCCACCCTGCATCAGTCTGAAGAAGGGTTTCGTCCCGAAACGTTGCCTATTTCCTTCGCTCCATAGATGCTGCCTCACCCGCTGAGTTTCTCCAGCATTTTTGTCTACCTTACATTATATACCATTTGGTTTATATACATTTATATACATTATGAACATCAGAAAATAAGTAGGAAGGAACTGCAGATGCTGGTTTACACTGAAGACAGACACAAAATGCTGTCTTCAGTGTAAGGAATGGTTGACGTTTCGGGTCGAAACATTCAGACTATTACCGAACCGAACCGTCACCTATTCCTTTTCTCCAGAGATGCTGCCTGACCCGCTGAGTCGCTCCTGTGTTTTTTTGTCTATCTTCAGAAAATGTTCTCATCAGAACACACTCTCACAGGGTGGTGCAGCGGTAGAGTTGCTGCCTCACAGCGCCAGAGACCCGGGGATCGATCCTGACTACGGGTGCCGTCTGTACGGAGTTTGTACGCTCTCCCCGTGACCGCGTGGGTTTGCTCCGGGTGCTCCGGTTTCCTCCCACACTCCAAGGACGTGCAGGTTTGTAGGTTGATTGGCTTCTGTAAAATTGTCCTTTAGCGAGTCGGACAGAACTAGTGTACGAGTGATCGTTAGGCAGCGCCGATTCGCTGGGCCGAAGGCCTTGTTTCCACGCAGCATCTCTAAACCAAACTCACCCTCACTCTCACACCCACTTAAGTCCTACCACCCGATATATATCTAGATGTCCAGCTCTTCACACAGTCCTCCCTCAAACTCCAGCGTCATCCGGGTGAAGAATATAAATCGCAAACAATTGAAGACCAAGTACTAATTCTTCAGGTCATAATCTTCGAGAGTGAAGAAGATGAAACATATAAGATTGTTAAGGGCTTGGACACTAGAGGCAGGAAACATGTTGCCGATGTTGGGGTAGTCCAGAACCAGGGGCCACAGTTTAAGAATAAGGAGTAAGCCATTTAGAACGGAGACGAGGAAACACTTTTTCTCACAGAGAGTGGTGAGTCTGTGGAATTCTCTGCCTCAGAGGGTGGTGGAGGCAGGTTCTCTGGATACTTTCAAGAGAGAGCTAGATACGGCTCTTAAAAATAGCAGAGTCAGGGGATATGGGGAGAAGGCAGGAACGGGGTACTGATTTGGGATGATCAGCCATGATCACATTGAATGGCGGTGCTGGCTTGAAGGGCCAAATGGCCTACTCCTGCACCTATTGTCTATTGTCTATAAGATCTTTTCCTGTACCTGCCTGACCCACTGAGTTACTCCAGCACTTCGTGTCCATCTTTGGTATAAACCAGCACCTGCAGTTCTTTGTTTCTACAAAGACCTTTATATTTCGGCACTCTGTTTTATGTTAACAACCAAAAGTCAACCCACGCTGATAATTGTACACCAGCCTTCTATGCAGGGCCTTAAGGGTTTGTCCCACCAGCATGCGACTGCATGCGGCGAGCGCAACCAAACCGGAAGCGGGGGCCGCGCGGAGGTCGAGTGAGTGACGTGAAGTTCGCGCGTGACGTACGCCGTCAAGATGCTGCGCACGCCCGTCGAGGCAGTGCGTACGGCGTCGAGGCGGCTGCGGGCCGACAGGCCGCTGCCGAGCGGAATTTTTGAAGAGTGTCAGTTTTTCGGAGCTCCGCGCGATGCCGGGACCAGCTCCGCACAACTCCATACGGCTCCGGCGATCGAAGTGGGACCGGCCCCGCGAGGCCGCACGGCTCAAGCGACCACGTTAGGTCGTGCTTGCCGCATGCAGTCGCATGCTCGTGGGACAGGCCCTTTAGCCTTTAGATAATAGCCTCTTTCCATGATGAATCTCTAAACTAAACTAATGTCAATTCTCTGTATGGTGTGATTAATTCTCCAGTCTCGCTCCCCAGAGTTCCCTCATTGACCTTGTCCTCCTGATATATCTATTCGAGTGCATGCTGTTTGTTTTAATATTACTTATCATTTTTCTCTCAATCTATTTACACGCTCATTTTTAGAATTTTGTCTCTCTTCACTTCAGTTCTGTTTCAGTTTAGGTTATTGTCACGTGTACCGAGGTACAGTGAAAAGCGAGCAGGAAAGAACTGCAGATGCTGGGTTTAAATCGAAAGTAGACACAAAGTGTTGGAGTAACTCAGCGTGACAGGCAGCATCTCTGGAGAGAAGGAATGGGTTTTGGCGAGACGGGTCAGTTGAGTGAAGTGGAATTCTTTATTTTAAACGATAGTAGTAGGTCCCCCTCGGTCATGAGGGGGGGGGGGCACCCGAAATAGGGACCACATCACCCCGATTCTGACATCTCTCCACTGGCTCCCTGTACGGTTCAGAATAAATTTCAAGATCCTCCTTTATGTCCATAAAGCCCTTAACGGGCTTGTCCCCACCTACATCAAAAGTCTGCTCACCCACCACTCCACCTCCAGGTCCCTCAGATCGGCCAACTTGGGGTTACTGAACATCCCGCGGTCTAGGCATAAGCTCAGGGGCGACCGCGCCTTTGCGGTTGCAGCTCCTAGACTGTGGAACAGCATCCCCCTTCCCATCAGAACTGCCCCCTCCATCGACTCCTTTAAGTCGAGACTTAAAACTCATCTTTACTCTCAAGCCTTTCTTGACGTCCTCTGAGCGAGGGCTGTATGTATGTATTTATGTATGTACGTAATCTATGAACCACTGTTGTATAACGTTAGTATCTCCACCAATGTAAAGCACTTTGGTCAACGAGAGTTGTTTTTTAAATGTTCTATAGAAATAAAAGTGACTTGACTTGACATGACTGACCATGGGTGATGCATCCTGGTCGGATGCAGGCCTGGGCGATGTCATATGGTGGACAGGCTGTTGCCCATGCAGCACGTCCCCCCTCTCCACGTCGCTGATCGATCCAAAGGAACAGCAGGGCCGTTACAGTTTGGCACCGGCGCTGCCGCAGGAGCTGCCAGAGCGAGGTTGTAGACAACCACGAACTGCCTTAGGGGCTCCGACTCCGGATTTTCTTGAGGTTTACTCCTGGAGCCTTTTCCATGACTGGATACGGCCACAAGGCAGTGGAAGTTTTAAATCAGAGTATTCCCTCTCCTAGATGGACTGCCTTCCCAGGCTGACGAGCCCCATCTGCCCGAGACTCGTGGGGGCGGGAGCGTCTACCTTCCCGTGCAGGTCTATAGCACCTGCCGGTTGAGTTAAACGATGACAAGGCGTTTAACTCAACCAAGTTTTAGATCAGCCAAATAACACCAAGCTCCTTCTACGCGGGTGGAGCTTGATTAACTGACTATACAAAAAAACCCGCGAAAGCACACCCGCGATCACGGGACCCCGAGGGTTCGTATTGTCCCAAGCCACCACTAGGTGCCGCTACACGGTGACGTTTCGGGTCGAGACCCTTCTTCAGACTGAGCCTGCAGAAATCCTACAGGCTTCACTGCAGTGAGAAGCCTTTGTTGCGTGCTAACCAGCCAGCAGGAAGACAATACAATCAATCCATTTACAGTGTCTAGAGTTTCTTGCAGAATTCATCGCCCTTGCCATTTTATATCTCCAGTCTTCAATATTTTCTTTGCCTTCCTTTGCCAATCCAGGACAGTTAGTTCATCACTCGAGAGTCACCTCAATACATTTTGCTCAGTTTTGGCCTCCTTACAAATGAGAGTTTGTAAGGCGGCACGGTGGCGCAGCGGTAGAGTTGCTGCCTCACAGCGCCAGAGACCCGGGTTCAATCCTGACCACGGGTGCTGTCTGTACGGAGTTTGTACGTTCTCCCTGTGACCGTATGGGTTTTCCCCGGGTGCTCCAGCTTCCTCCCACACTCCAAAGACGTACAGGTTTGTAGGTTAATTGGCTTCTGGAAAAAGTAAATTGTACCTGGTGTGTAGGATAGTGTTTGCGTATGCTGTGATCGCTGGTCGGCGCCGACTCGGTGGGCAGAAGTGCCTGTTTCCGCGCTGCATCTCTAAAGTCTAAAGAGCGTTGTTGATCAATGTTGAAATTACTCCCTTAAGGGCCTGTCCCACTTGGCGATTTTTTTCGGCGACTGCCGGCGTCATATCAGGGTCGCCAAGAGATTTTGAGTATTTCAAAATCCAGTGGGGACAAAAAAAATGTTCCAACACTTGAAAAATTCGTCACCACGCCGCAAGTTTTTCGGTGACCTGATACGTCAGTCAATGAATCCGGTAGCCGCCAAAAAAAATTGCCAAGTGGGACAGGCCCTTTTAGTATCTGAACGGAACACATAATCCGAGCATTACCGAGCAGTTTGTTAAATGCGACCTAAATACTCCGTCGAACCACGATGGGAACGTAACCAAAAGTAAATAAATAAGTAAATAAGTAAGTAAGTTTATTGGCCAAGTATTCACATACAAGGAATTTGCCTTGGTGCTCCGCCCACAAGTAACAACAAAAGCAAATTTATTTGTGGAGCAGCGCTAATATATTTCACACTTGATAAACGGAACACTGAATAAGTACATATTGCATTTCCAAGGATGGTCTGAATGCATAACTCGCACAATACGCACTAAATATTCATCATTCAACAACTAACTGTTTTCAGCATGGAACAAAAACACTTTGCTATTTCTTTCAGATATATATATATATTTTTTAAACAGGAGCTCAGAGACTTGTGTGAGGTGATCTCACCTCGAACAATTAATCATCAGAAACGCACATGATAATTAAGGCCCCAAATTGAGGCTGGGACATTTTAATGAACATTTAACTTGGCATTTCAAATCCCAGCCCTGCAAGTTATGCAGCCGGTTAATGCTTCATTATTATAAATAGGGAAATACATTTTGCAGCTTTATGAGGAGCAGAACCTCATTCTACACTGCCTCTTTAGAGGTGCAGCGCAGAAACAGACCCTTCGACCCACCGAGTCCGCACCGACCAGCGATCCCACTGTACACTAGCACTATCCTATTTTACACGTTACAATTTTCACCAAGGCCCATTAACCTGCAAATCTGCCCGTCTTTGGAGTGTGGGAGGAAACTGGAGTACCCGAGGAAAACCCACGCAGGTCACGGGGAGAACGTACAAACTGCGTACGGACAGCACCCGTAAGCAGGATCGAACCTGGTTCTCTGGTGCTGTGAGGCAGCAACTCTATCGTGGTGCCATCGTGCCACAATGCCTCGCTGTATTTTAATTTTGATCTTGTTCCATCTGCAAGATCATGTGATAGGAGTAGAATTAGGCCATTCGGCCCATCAAGTCTACTCCCCCATTCAATCGTGGCTGAACTATCTCTCCCTCCTAACCCCATTCTCCTGCCTTCTCCCCATAACCCCTGACACCCGTACTAATCAAGAATCTATCTATCTCTGCCTTAAATATACATTGACTTGGCAAAGAATTCCACAGACCCAACTCGAAACGTCACCAATCCATGTTCTCCACAAATGCTGCCTGAACTGCTGAGTTAGTTTAGTTTAGTTTATTGTCACGTGTACCGAGATGCAATGAAAAGCTTTTGTTGGGTGCTATCCAGTCAGCGGAAAGACAACACATGATTACAATCAAGCCGTCCAGTGTACAGACGCATGATAAAGGGAATAACGTTTAGTGCAAGACACCAGGTGGCGCCACCAGCAGTGGCTGCCTCGCTAACAGTCTGTCTGTCCTTTCTTCTTTTTAGTTATTTTTAGTATGTATTAAAAAGTATGTTTTAATGTTCCTTAGGGGGGGGAGGGGGGGGGGGGTTGGAGGAAACTTTTTTTTCAATCTCTTACCTCGACGGAGATGCGATTTGTTTCAACATCGTATCTCCGTCCCCACTGCAGGCCTAACATCGGGGAGTTGGTGGCCTTTCCTGGAGACTGGCCCGGCGCTCTGAGCCGCGGGAGTCTGCGGGACTTTAACATCGCGGAACTTGAGATCCCTTTGCCGAGGATCGAAGCTCCAACCGCGGGGCCCGTGGACTTTAACATCGTGAAGCCCGCATCTCTGGTAAGAAGAGGCCGACCCGGGAGCTCCATGCCGCGGAGAGAGTTTCAACCGCCCCGACGCGGGAGTTTCGATCACCCCGACGCGGGGGCTTCGATCGTCGGCTGCGGGGGCTTTGATCGACTCCGACCGCCGGAGAACAAAGAGGAAGAAGATTTGAACTTTATTGCCTTCCATCACAGTGAGGAACGTGGAATCCACTGTGGTGGATGTTGATGTTGACTTTTATGTGGTTGTGTGTCTCGTTGCTTTTCACTTGGTATGGTGTGTATCGTAACTCAAATTTCACTGTACCTTAACTGGTACGTGTGACAATAAACTGACCTTGAAACCCTGGAGATAAAGTCCAGTAAAGTCCGATTAAAGATAGACCAAGTGTCCCAATGAGGTAGCTAGAAGGTCAGGACTGCTCTCTGGTTGTGGTAGGATGGTTTAGTTGCCTGATAACAGCTGGGAAGAAACTGTCCCTGAATCTGGAAGTGTGCGTTTTCACACTTCTATACCTTTGCCTGATGGGAGAGGGGAGAGGGGAGAGGAGGGAGTGGCCAGGGTGCGACTCGTTCTTGATTATGCTGGTGAGCTCCAGCACTTTTTGTGTCTCTTTTTTGTAAACCAGCATCTGCAGTTCCTTATGTCTCCACCTATCACTTGCCAGACTTGGTCCTGCCCCCAGCTCTTGTCCAGCCAGTCAGTCTGAAGAGGGGTCTCGACACGAAACGTCACCCATCCATTCCCTCCGCAGATGCTGCCTGACCCGCTGAGTTTTTAATTAAAATGCACTCTTGATTATTCAATTATTATTGTGTTTCGTATTAAAATTAAAAAGAGGCAAGGATTGAATACCAAATGCTCAAAATGTTTACATCGGAAATTTTATTCACAATTGTTAGTGGTCATACATAAAACCAGTTTGTCAGCATGGCATTGAGCTACAAGGTTATAGACAATAGACAATAGACAATAGGTGCAGGAGGAGGCCATTCGGCCCTTCGAGCCAGCACTGCCATTCACTGTGATCATGTCTGATCATCCACAATCAGTACCCCGTTCCTGCCTTCTCCCCACATCCCTTGACTCCGCTATCTATAAGAGCTCCATCTAACTCTCTTTTGAAAGAATCCAGTGAATCGGCCTCCACTGCCTTCTGAGGCAGAGAATTCCACAGATTCACAACTCTCTGGGTGACATTTTTTTTCCTCATCTCCGTTCCAAATGGCCTGTCCCTTTAATTCTTAAAAGTGAAGCCAGACAAAAAATGCTGGAGTAACTCAGCGGGACAGGCAGCATCTCCGGAGAGAAGGAATGGGTGACGTTTCGGGTCGAGACCCTTCGTCAGACAATTCAAAGTGGGTTCTTTGCTCGGCTTTCTCGTTTGAAGATCAGAGGGGAATCGGCCCGTCTTGGACGTGCAAACTAAAGAATTACTTTTTAACAGCACCTCGTATTCCGTTTGGGTAGCTTACAACCCAAAGGCATGAATGTTGAATTCTGCAATACAAGGTAACTAACCTACAAAACACCTTCCAACCTGCCCCACCCTCGCCCTGCACTTTTTCCCCCTCCCCACCTGGATGCGCACCCATTTCTCCCTTCCCCCTTCCACCCATATTCCTTCCTCTGAATTCCCACTTCACGCCTCTTCTATCCTGATTCCCCCTTGCGTCAAACTTGTTTGTCTGTTCATCTCTGGACTTTGTCCGACCATCTGCCAATCGACCCCCCCCCCCCATCCCTCACCTGTGCCCACCTATCACTTGCCAAGCCCTGTTCCCCCCACCCCACCCCCCCGAGACACGACCCGAAACGTCACCTATCAATGTGTAGGAAGGAACTGCAGATGCTGGTTTATATTGAAGATAGACACAAAAAGTTGGAGTAACTGAGCGGGACAGGCAGCATCTCCGGAGAGAAGGAATGGGTGACGTTTCGGGTCGAGACCCTCCTTCAGACCTGATCTCCTTCAGGAGTCTGAATAAGGGTTCCGACCCGATAGGTCACCCATTCCTTCTATCCATAGAGATGCTGCCTGGCCCGCTGAGTTACTCCACCATTTTTTGTCCATCTATGTCACCTATCCATGTTCTCCACAGATGCTGCCTGAGTTACTCCAGGGCATTGTGTCCCTTTAAAAAATAATTCAGACTTGGTTTTTTTTTAAACTTTGGATTAAATTTTTTTTTGTTGTTTAGACTTTTCCTCAACTTTTTCCCACTCCGTGTTCAGCTTGCAGTAACATTGCGTTGGGAATGTCATTGTGTAGAACCTGGCGACTGCGCAACTTGTCCACTGACCAGTTCACTTAAAGGGCCTGTCCCACTTACGCGACGTTGGCTCGCAAATTACGCGACCTCGTGGTCGCTCGAGGCGTACGGGCACCGTATGGCCACGCGGGGCCGGTCCCACTTAGAAGCGCGGAGTTGTGCGGGGCTGGTCCCGACATCGCTCCGAAATTCTTGCGGTGGCCGAAATCTTCGCGCGCCAAAGGCCTGTCGGCACGCAGGCGCATTGCGGTCGTACGCAGCGTCTTGACGTCGTACGCAGCGTCTTGACTGCGTACGCCTAGCGCGTGGCGTTGCGTCATGACGTCACCGCCCGACGCCGTGCGACGCCCAAATTCGGTCGGCCCACCTCCTGCCCAGCTGATTGGTAAGCATGACGTAAATGACGTCACGCGCGAACTTAGCGTGAACTCCGCTTCCGGCTGGTCGCGCCAAATGCACGCAATCGCATGCAAGTGGGACAGGCCCTTAAAGGTTGGCACCTCGTTCTGCGAGGTCTCACAGCTGGTAGACTATTGCTCCATGTTCATGTCTAGAACTTGACATGTTTGACTCTTCTAAAATAACATCCAGAGGATCGGCAGCCTGAATACTAACTTCCGCTCGTTTATCTCCAAATTCTCTGGAAATTAGTTTGGTTTAGTTCAGATAAACAGTGTGGAAACAGGCCTTTCAGTCCACGCCCACCAGCGATCACCCTGTACGCTAACACAACCCAACACAAACCAGGCACAATTTACAATTTTTACCGCAGCCAATTTATCCTACAATCCTGCACGTCTTTGGAGTGTGGGAGGAAACCGATGATTGCGGAGAAAACCCACGCGATCACGGGGAGAACGTACAGACAGCCCCCGCAGTCAGGATCAAACCCGGGTGTCTGGCACTGTAAGGCAGCAGCTCGATGTGTAAGGGTGAACTTGTATGTTAGTGTACGCTTTCAAAAATCTCGGGCGGCAAGATGGCACAGCGGTAGAGTTGCTGCCTTACAGCGCCAGAGACCAGGTTCGAATCTGATTACGGGTTCTGTCTGTACGGAGTTTGTACGTTCTCCCCGTGACCTGCGTGGGTTTTCTCCGGGTGCTCTGGTTTCGCCCCACACTCCAAAGACGTACAGGTTTGTAGGTTAATTGGCTTCAGTAAAATTGCTAATTGTCCCTAGTGTGTCCGTGTACAGGAATCGCTGGTCAGCGTGGACTCGGTGGGCCAATGGGCCTGTTTCTGCTCTGAATCTCTAAACAAAGTTAAACTAAAAAACTAAACAAAGAAAGACAACCAGAGGTCAAAGGTTTAAAGTCAAGAACCAGCTGACATAGGCTTAAGGTGAGGGGGAGAGATTTAATAGGAACTTCTTTCACACAAAGGGTGGTGGGTGAATGGAACGAGCTGCTGGAGGAGGTAGTTGAGGCAGGGACTATCACAATGTTTAAGAAACATGTAGACAATAGACAATAGACAATAGGTGCAGGAGTAGGCCATTCGGCCCTTCGAGCCAGCACCGCCATTCAATGTGATCATGGCTGATCATCCCCAATCTGTACCCCGGAGCACCCGGAGAAAAACCACGCAGGTCACGGGGAGAACGTACAAACTCCGTACAGACAGCCCCCGTAGTCAGGATCGAACCCGGGTCTCTGGCGCTGCAAGGCACCAACTCTAGCGCTGTGCCGCCCCAAACTGACTCGAGTTATTTATAAAAGGATTTACAGTAACCATGTGTAAGAAAGAACTGCAGATGCTGGTTTAAATCGAAGGTAGACACAAAATGGTGGAGTAACTCAGCGGGTGAGGCAGCGTCTCTGGAGAGAAGGAATGGGCGACGTAACTATTTTGGGTTTGTGGGTTCACTGGGCCTCTGTAAATCGCCCCTCGTGTGTAGGGAGTGGATGAGAAAGTGGGACAACATAGAACTATGTGCAAACCGATGATCGATGGTTGGCATGGACTCGGATGGCCGAAGGGCCTGTTTCCATGCTGCATCTCCGAACTGCTACTCCGAACTAATTTGCCCATCTGCCATTTTGTTCTCATCATCCTTACGTTTGTGTGGGTTCCAACCTCTTCCCAATGCCTCCCGGCTTAATTCCAATTTATTATTTCATAAAACATCACAGTTCTCTATCTGTGCCTTTTCATTTCGTACTTGAGAGTGAGGGGACTGTGGTTTGCAAATTCTGCTCCACAGAAACTCGAAACCGAAACTTCGTTGCAGTCATTACTCGAACCCCTGTTCCCCTCAGACTTGTTGAAGTGTTCAGTCACCAGTTTTGGTCGAACCATAGACTGCCGTGTTCAGTTTATATTTAGACCAGTCTGCTGCACCTTCCCACAGACACACGATCAGAGGTGCTTCCCCTTTTTAGCTTAATAAACATTTAGTTGCTCCACCAGTCTCACTTATTTTTTTTGCCATTGTTGCTCACTCTATTTTTAGTCACAAGTTGCAGCAGTAGAATCAGGCCATTCGGCCCATCGCGTCCACTCCGCCATTCAATCATGACTGATCTCTCCGCCTCCTAGTCCCAATTTCCTGCCTTCTCCCCATCACCCTCGACGCCCATTCCAATCAAGAATTTGTCTCTCTCTGCCTTAAAAATATCCACTGACTTGGCCTGCACCCCTGTGGCAATGAGTTCCACAGATTAACTACCATCTGACTAAAGAGGTTCCTCCTCACCTCCTTTCTAAAAGAGGGCCCGAAACTCTCCCACCTCAACTCATTCTTTTTAGTTTTCATTCTCTCTAACTTGTAACTAGTCATACAGCTACAGAAACAGGCCCTTCGGCCCAACTCATCCATGCAGACCAACATGCCCCATCTAAACTAGTCCCATTGGGCCCTGATATCTTTAAACCTTTCGAATCAATAGACAATAGGTGCAGGAGTAGGCCATTCGGCCCTTCGAGCCAGCACCGCCATTCAATGTGATCATGGCTGATCATCCCCAATCAGTCATCCAAATCTGAGGAAGGACATTATAGCCATAGAGGGAGTGCAGAGAAGGTTCACCAGACTGATTCCTGGGATGTCAGGACTTTCATATGAAGAAAGACTGGATAGACTTGGCTTATACTCGCTAGAATTTAAGAGATTGAGAGGGGATCTTATAGAAACGTACACAATTCTTATGGGGTTGGACAGGCTAGATGCAGGAAGATTGTTCCCGATGTTGGGGAAGTCCAGGACAAGGGGTCACAGCTTAAGGATAAGGGGGAAATCCTTTAAGACCGAGATGAGGAAAAACTTTTTCACACAGAGAGTGGTGAATCGCTGGAACTCTCTGCCACAGAGGGTAGTTGAGGCCAGTTCATTGGCTATATTTAAGAGGGAGTTAGATGTTGCCCTTGTGGCTAAGGGGATCAGGGGGTATGGAGAGAAGGCAGGTACGGGATACTGAGTTGGATGATCAGCCATGATCATATTGAATGGCGGTGCAGGCTCGAAGGGCCGAATGGCCTACTCCTGCCCCTATTTTCTATGTATCTATGTATCTAAGTACCCCGTTCCTGCCTTCTCCCCATATCACCTAACTCTGCTATTTTTAAGAGCCCTACCTAGCTCTCTCTTGAAAGCATCCAGAGAACCTGCCTCCACCACCCTCTGAGGCTGAGAATTCCACAGACTCACAACTCTCTGTGAGAAAAAGTGTTTCCTCGTCTCCGTTCTAATCCATGTAGCACCTGCTTCAACTACCTCTTCTGGCAGCTTGTTCCATTTCCCTCTCACATTCTATGTTTAAAATGTTGATCATATTGCTATTCAATCTTTCTCTTCGTAATCTCCAGTGTTCAAGAGAAAAAAAATCTAAGTCTGTCCAACCTGCCCTAATTGCTAATACCCTGTAATCCAGTTTAGTTGAGTTCATTTCTGTTCTGGCAGAACAAACTTTATATTTTGTGCAACAATTTCTAGTCCCTGATCTCCATATGCACAATTAACTTCCTCGTCTTTGATGTTTGTACTTCAGTTTCTCTGAATGTGTTCCTAGTTCAGCACAGTTGGCTGCACCAGCTTCCGCAAGGTTAATGTGTAGGAAGCTACTGCGGATGCTGGTTTACACCAGAGATAGACACACAAAGTATTGGGGTAACTCAGCTGGGGTCAGGCAGCATCCCTGGAGAAAATAAGATGGGTGACGTTTCGGGTGGGAACCAATCTTCAGACTCTCCTACCTCCATCTCCCGCCCACCCACTGGATCCCTGTGCGGTTCCGTATACATTTCAAGATCCTCCTCTATGTCTACAAAGCCCTCAATGGGCTTGCCCCCACCTACATTAAAAGTCTTCTCACCCACCACTCCACCTCCAGGTCCCTCAGATCGGCCGACTTGGGGTTGCTGAATATCCCGCGGTCTAGGCATAAGCTCAGGGGCGACCGCTCCTTTGCGGTTGCAGCTCCTAGACTGTGGAACAGCATCTCTCTTCCCATCAGAACTGCTCCCTCCATCAACTCCTTTAAGTCAAGACTAATAACTTATCCATACTCCCAAGCCTTTCTTGACGTCCTCTGAGTGAGGGCTATATATATATATATGTATGTAGTTTGTTTGTTTATACTATTCTTATAACAAATGTAAAGCACTTTGGCCAACGAGAGTTGTTTTTTAAATGTGCTATATAAATAAATGTGTCTTGACTTGACTCTACTTTCAGTCTGAAGAAGGGTTCCGACCCGAAACGCCACCAGTCCGTTTTTTTCTCCAGAGATGCTGCCTGGCCTGCTGAGTTACTCCGGCACTTTGTGTCTATCTGCGAGGCTTATTTCAGGGTAGCTATTAGCAAGGCACTGCATCGGGACTAGCTGAGGTTTTCTACCGTGTGAAGGAATGAATCACAGAAACGGCCAGTGCCATCTTCTTCGCTGCCGTGCGCTGGGGCAGCCGGGCGAACGCCCATAGGGGTCATCAAACTCATCGGGAAGGCTGGCTCCGTCCTGGGGGCGGAGTTGGAGTTGGATTCACGGGAGGTGGGTGGTCTTGGAGGGGAGGATGCTCCTCAAACTGCGGAGCATCCTGGACAATACAGCTCACCCCCCTCCGTGACACACACTGGTCAATCTGAGGAGTACCTTCAGCAACAGACTGGTTCCACCAAGATGCAGCACAGAACGCCACAGGAGATCCTTCTTCCTGTGGCTATCAAACTGTACAACTCCTCCCCCTTCTGTCGTGGGGTAGACTGAGAATGAGACTGACTTCCCCCCCCCCCCCCCCCCCTTCCTCATCTTTGCACTTCCCCCAAGCCTTTCCACTCGTCACTTTAATTTCACGTTTCATGTATTTTGTGTTTTTTGGACAATAGACAATAGGTGCAGGAGTAGGCCATTTGGCCCTTCGAGCCAGCACCACCATTCAACGTGATCATGGCTGATCATCCCCAATCAGTACCCCGTTCCTGCCTTCTCCCCATATCCCCCGACTCCGCTATCTTTAAGAGCCCTATCAAGCTCTCTCTTGAAAGCATCCAGAGAACCGGCCTCCACCGCCCTCTGAGGCAGAGAATTCCACAGACTCACCACTCTCTGTGAGAAAAAGTGTTTTCTCATCTCCGTTCTAAATGGCTTACCCCTTATTCTTAAACTGTGGCCCCCTGGTTCTGGACTCCCCCAACATCGGGAACATGTTTCCAGCCTCTAGCGTGTCCAAGCCCTTAACAATCTTATATGTTTCAATGAGATTTCCTCTCATCCTTCTAAACTCCAGAGTGTACAAGCCCAGCTGCTCCATTCTCTCTGTTGGCAGATCAATTTCCCTCCTGGGATAAATAAAGTTCTATCGTATCGTATTTAACCTCCAGCATCTTTGCTCATTCCTCGACCATTTCTTTGCCCCTTATCCATGCAGGTTTTCCTTACCTTAGTCATCACCTGTGAATTAGTTTGCACGCTAATGAGTTGATCAACAACTTAACTAATTAACAGAGAAAGCAGACCAGAGCAGTCCAGAGACCCAAGTCCAGTGGCTGTGGAAGCCAATGAGTTGTGTTGTTCTCAGACTTTGTCCTTAAATTCGACTCTGGTTAAGAGAGGAAGAATCTGTGACAGAACGGGACTTTTTTGACTGTTCAAACTGGATAATTTCAACTCTCAATTGTTGAGAAATCTTTTGTTAAATACAATACGGTAGAACGTTATTTATCCCAGGAGGGAAATTGATCCGCCAACAGTCGTAAAACATAAAATACAGGAAACATGAAATTAAAGTGACGAGTGGAAAGGATTGGGAATGTGCAAAGATTGGGGGGGGGGGGGGGGGGGGGGGGGGGGGGGGGGGGGGGAGGGGGGGGGAGTCAGTCTCAGTCTACCCCACGACAGAAGGGGGAGGAGTTGTACAGTTTGATGGCCACAGGGAAGAAGGATCTCCTGTGGCGTTCTGTGCTGCATCTTGGTGGAACCAGTCTGTTGCTGAAGGTGCTCCTCAGGTTGACCAGTGTGTGTCATGGAGGCGGTGAGATTTATTGTCCAGGATGCTCCGCAGTTTGAGGAGCATCCTCCCCTCCAAGACAACCCACCTCCAGGACGGAGCCGGCCTTCCTGATGAGTTTGTTGATCCTGTTGGCGTCCGCGACCTTCGCCCTGCTGCCCCAGCACACGGCAACGAAGAAGATGGCACTGGCTACCACCGATTGGAAGAACATCTGCAGCATCTTACTGCAGATGTTGAAGGAACGGAGCCCTCTCAAAAAGTCCAGCCGGCTCTGTCCCTTCTTGTACAGGGCCTCAGCGTTCCTGGACCAGTCCAGTTTACTGTCCAGGCACACTCGAAGGTTCTTGTACTCTTTGGTAAACTGCACATCCACACCCTTGATGGAGACAGGGGACAGGGGTGTTCCTCTCCTCCTAGAATCCACCATTAACTCCTTAGTCTTGTCAGTATTGAGCTGCAGGTGATCCAGCCCACATCACTCAACAAAGTCGTTGACTACACCTCTGTATTCAGCTTCCCTCCCCTCACTGATGCAGCCCACAATTGCAGAGTCATCCGAAAACTTCTGCAGGTGGCAGGAGGCGGAGTTATATCTGAAGTCCGAGGTGTGGATGGCCATAGGGTCATACAGTCACAGAGTGATACAGTGTGGAAACTGGCCCTTCAGCTCAAGTCACCCACACCGCCCAACAATGTCCCAGCTACCCTAGTCCCACTTGCCTGCGCTTGGTCCATATCCCTCCAAACCAGTCCTATCCATGTACCTGTCCAACTGTTTCTTAAACGATGGGATAGTCCCAGCCTCAACTACCTCCTCTGGCAGCTTGTTCCATACACCCACCATCCTCTGTGTGAAAAAGTTACCCCTCTGATTCCTATTAAATCTTTCCCCTTTACCTTAAACCTATGTCCTCTGGTCCTCGATTCCCCAACTCTGGGCAAAAGACCCTGTGCATCTACCCGATCTATTACTCTTATGATTTTGTACACCTCTATAAGATCTCCCCTCATCCTCCTGCGCTCCATGGAATAGAGTCCTAGCCTACTCAACCTCTCCCTATAGCTCACACCATCCAGTCCTGGCAACATCCTCGTAAATCTTTTCTGAACCCTATCAAGCTTGACAATATCTTTCCTATAACATGGTGCCCAGAACTGAACACAATATTCCAAATGCGGTCTCAACCAATGTCTTATACAACTGCAGTTGTACACGTTGCAGCCGAGAAACGTTCCTTGTTCCTTGGATCATTTAACCAGATCGTTTACTGACACAAACTAAACCGGAATTATTCATGGGATTATCTGTTAAAATGTCATAGAGTGATACAGCGTGCAAACAGGCCCTTCGGCCTATCCTGCCCACACCGGCCAACATGTCCCAGCTACACTAGTCCCACCTGCCTGCGTTTGGCCTAAATATCCCTCCAAACCTGTCCTCTCCATGCACCTATCTAAAAGTTTCTTCAACGTTGCGATAGTCCCTGCCTCAACGACCTCCTCCGGCAGCTCGTTCCATACGCCCACCACCCTTGGTGGGAATATGTACAATTTGCTACTGTGGAAGAGGCAAACAGTGATAGCTTACACTTAATAACTGACATTTATTGTCCAGTTCCCCTAAATCCAGTTTTTGCTTGTGTACGAGTCTGAGGCATTTGTTAAAAATAGGCCCAATGTCACCTGAAAAAGGGAAGTGTTTATCCTTCCTTGTTTCAGTTTGGGCTTTTTAAAACTGTAATGTTACAGTCTGCCCTTGGGTCAAAGGGTCTGGAGAGAAGTTACATTTAAAGATTTGAGATTCAATTCCGATGGACAGCTTGATGCTGTTGACTGGTGGGAAAGGTCCTTTTTCTGATCACGAGTCTTAGTTTAGTTTAGAGATACAGTACTGCGTGGAAACAGGCCCTTCGGCCCACCGGGTGCGCGCCAACCATTGATCCCCATCCCACTAACACCATCCCACACACACTCAGGAGAATTTACACTTACATCAGGCCAATTAGCCTACAAACCTGCACGCCTTTGGAGCGCGGGAGGAAACCGGAGAAAACCCACGCAGGTCACAGGGAGAAGGTACAAACCCTGTACAGCCGGCACCCGTAGTCAGGATGGAACCCGGGTCTCTGGCGCTGTGAGGCAGCAACTCTACCACTGCGCCACCTTGCCAGCCTTTCTGTTTTCCTGAAGGTGAGGGCGAGCTGATTTCTTGAACAATTTAACGTGAGTGTTCTTGAAGATGCACCTCAGGGTTTAACATTGAAGGAATGATAACAGATTAGCCTGTGGGGGGGAGGGGGTGGCGTTTGCCTTGAAGAGTATCTGGGAGGAGGCAGGTCTCTCTCCCCCCCCCCCCCCCTAGTCTGCTGCCTAACTACTGTGTGGGAAGGAACTGCAGATGCTGGTTTAAACCGAAGAGAGACACAAAACGCTGGAGTAACAGGCAGCATCTCTGGAGAGAAGGAATGGCTGACATTTTCCAAAGTTCTATAGACTCAGGATCAGTTCCTGTGGATTGGAGCGACGCCAATGTTATCCCGCTTTTTAAGAAAGGAGGGAGAGAGAAAACAGGGAATTATAGACCAGTCAGCCTGACATCGGTGGTGGGGAAGATGCTGGAGTCAATTATAAAAGATGAGATAGTCAAACATTTGGATAGCAGTAACAGGATCGGTCCGAGTCAGCATGGATTTACGAAGGGGAAATCATGCTTGACGAATCTTCTGGAATTTTTTGAGGATGTAACTACGAAAATGGACAAGGGAGAGCCAGTGGATGTAGTGTACCTGGACTCTCAGAAAGCCTTTGATAAGCTCTTAAAGATAGCGGAGTCAAGGGATATGAGGAGAAGGCAGGAACAGGGTACTGATTGTGGACGATCAGCCATGATCACAGTGAATGGCGGTGCTGGCTGGAGGGGCCGAATGGCCTACTCCTGCACCTATTGTCTATTGACATTTTGGGTTGAGACCCTTCTGCCGACCTATCTGCTAGCCCACGCAGTGGGGAAGTGACCCAGTCCGCTGGAACGCACCTTCCCCCAATAATTACACTAAACGTAAATTGCTGAACCTGTAGTTCTGCATTTCAATGCATTCCTCTTATGACAGCAACTTCGAAAAGTTAGAAAGGACACAAGTGCTGGAGTAGCTCAGCCGGTCAGGCAACGTCTCTGGAGAACATGGACAGGTAACATTTCCAGTCAGGACCCTTCTTCAGAATGAAAAGTTCAAAGGTAGAGGTGTGGATTAGACCCAGATTAAAAAGTTTTAAAGATGGGAACTGCATAATTCCCGATTCATTTCAGCTCTAGTTTAGTTTAGTTGAGAGATACAGCGTGGAAACAGGCCCTTCAGCCCACCGAGTCCGCACCGACCAGCGATCCCCGCACATTAACACTATCCTACACACACACACTAGGGACAATTGACAATTTTTACCAAAGCCAATTAACCTGCACACCCAAACGTCTTTGGGGTGTGGGAGGAAACCGGTGCACCCGGAGAAAACCCACGCGGGTCACGGGGAGAACGTGCAAACTCCGTACAGGCAGTACCCGTAGTCAGGACTGAACCCAGGTCTCTGGCGCTGTGAGGCTGCAACTCTACCGCTGCGCCACCGTGCCGCTGTTGGTGTCCACACGGCAGCAACTCTACCGCGGCTGCTAACGGTGGGACAGACTGCAAGCGAGAGGGGAATGAGCTCCTGGATTCACTGCCAGGGCTAAAGCTTAACACAGGGTACAAGGATACCAAACCATTCATCATATAAAGCGGTGTAGGGAGGAACTGCAGATGCTGCTTTACACCACAAGATAGACACAAACGTGCTGGAGTAACTCAGCGGGCCAGGCAGCATCCCTGGAGAAAAATAATAGGTGACGTTTCAGGTCAAAAGAAGTGAGGGGGGGGGGGGGCTGGAGTGAACTGGAGGCGTGAAAAGACCAGAACAAATCAGGCCGGCTGTAGACGACCAAGGAAGGGATGTTCGATCGGTTTCATGTCCGGGCTCTGCCTGGGCCATTCAAGGACATTCACAGACTTGTCACAAAGCCACTCCTGCCTTGTCTTGGCTGTGTGCTTAGGGTCGTTGTCCTGTTGGAAGGTGAACCTCTGCCCCAGTCTAAGGTCTGAATGCTCTGGGGAAGGTTTTTATCAAGGATCTCTCTGTACTTTGCTCCGTTCATCTTTCCTTCGATTCTGACTAGTCTCCCAGTTCCTGCCACTGAAAAACATCCCCACAACATGATGCTGCCACCACCATGCTTTACCGTAGGTATGGTATTGGCCAGGTGATGAGCGGTGCCTGGTTTCCTCCAGAAGTGACGCTTGGCATTCACGCCAAAGAGTTCAATCTTGGTTTCAACAGACCACAAAATCTTGTTTCTCATGGTCTGAGCGTCTTTTGGTGCCTTTTGGCAAACTCCAAGCGGGCTGTTATGTGCCTTTTACTGAGGAGTGGCTTCCGTCTGGCCACTCTACCATAATGGCCTGATTGGTGGAGAGCTGCAGATATAGTTGTCCTTCTGGAAGGTTCTCCCATCTCCACAGAGGAACTCTGGAGCTCTGTCAGAGTGACCATCAGGTTCTTGGTCACCTCCCTGACCAAGGCCCTTCTCCCCTGATTGCTCAGTTTGGCCGGGCGGCCAGCTCTATGAAGAGTCCTGGTGGCTCCAAAGTTCTTCCATTTAAGAATGACGGAGGCCACTGTGCTCTTCGGGACCTGCAATGCTGCAGAAATTGTTTTATACCCTTCCCCAGATCTGTGTCTCGACACAATCCTGTCTCGGAGGTCTACGGACAATTCCTTCGTCTTCATGGCTTGGTTTTTGCTCTGACATGCGCTGTCAACTGTGGGACCTTATATAGACAGGTGCGTGCCTTTCCAAATCATGTACAATCAATTTAATTTACCACTGGTGGACTCCAATCAAGTTATAGAAACTTCTCAAGGATAATCAATGGAAACAGGATGAACCCAAGCTCAATTTTGAGTGTCATAGCAAAGTGTCTGAATACTTCTGTAAATGTGATATTTGTTACTTATTTTTAATTACTTTGCAAAAATTTCTAAACACCTGTTTTTGCTTCTTCATTCTGGGGTATTGTGTGTGGATTGATGATGAAAATTTTTTTTTTAATCCATTTTAAAATATGGCTGTAACATAACAAAATGTGGAAAAAGTGATGGGGTCTGAATACTTTCTGAATGCACTATAGACTGCTGTAGATCCCTTCGACGGTGGGACCTAGTGTTTTCTACTGAGATGCTGTTGAAATATTATTTCCTTTTGATGCTCTCTTGTTTATCGAAGCAGCCTTTGTTCATTGGCCTGACCTTCAATGACAAATGCTGCTAAATATGATCACTCTGTGGTCACTGTCCACAACTAAGTTACACATCCAGTATTTCTGATACATGCTTGGTTTACAGAAAGCAGTGCAGTTGCAGCCTTGCTGTGAGTAGATTGGCTTTGACTGTAAAACTATTCATGCATTTTGATCCGGATACACACATTAAAAGGCAAGCAAAAATTTAAGTATCTGCAGATGTGAGGAGTAGTTTCCTGACGAATTATCTGGCACATATTTAAAAGAATTTATAGACTTATAGAACATGGAAACAGGCCCTTCGGCCCAACTTGCCCATATGCCGACCAACATGCCCCATCTACAATAGTTAGTTCCGCCTGCCCACATCCGCAGAGCCATCTCCATTATTAACGACCCCTTATCACCCATCACACCACATCTTCACCATCCTGCCATCTGGGAAGAGGTACAGGAGTATCAGCTGCAGAACCAGCAGGATGCTACACAGCTTCTTCCCACAAGTAATAAAAATGGTTAACGGACTGTGTCCCCTCCCCATACATCAGACACCCCCACATCTAACCTCGCCCAAACTCTGACAGCTAGACACCTGTCAAGGTAAAGTCACTGTTCGGTCTGAATGTCTGTTTTTGGTTCAATTTTAGGTCTATTTAGATATGTTAATTTTAAAGTTGTATGTATATATTCTGTTTTTATTAATTGCACTGACAAACACTGATGAGAAACAATTTTTCGATTCTTCTGTGTAGGTAAGTACTCAGTGAAATGACATTGAAGTTAATACTGAATAATTTGGCCCACATCTCTCTAAACCTTTTCTATCCATGTACCTGTCCAAATGTCTTTATAATTTTGTGATAGTACCTGCCCCAACTACCTCCTCCGGCAGCTTCTTCCACATACCCACCACCCTCTGTGGACAAAGTTGCCCCTCAGGTTCCTATTGCTCTGGGTAAA
This sequence comes from Malacoraja senta, assembly GCA_038087875.1. NCBI lineage: Eukaryota > Metazoa > Chordata > Chondrichthyes > Rajiformes > Rajidae > Malacoraja > Malacoraja senta. The sequence continues at coordinate 192,413,016 of CM075978.1, forward strand.
AGACTCTATCCTTACCAAATCCCCTCGCGAGCTTTGTTTCAGTTTACCGATACAGCATGGAAACAGGCCCTTCGGCCCACCTAGTCAACACCGACCGGCGATCACCCCCGTACACTAGTTCTACCCTTGCACTGGGGGCAATTTACGGAACCCAATTAACCTACAGACCCGCACGTCTTTGGAGTGTGGGAGGAAACCCGAGCGCCCGGAGAAAACCCACGCAGGTCACGGGGAGAACGAGCAAACTCCGTAAAGAGAGCAGAATTTAGTTTAGTCAATTTGTTAACTTTCAGCAAAACACTAATATTAATTACACAGAATCACAACTCAAGTAACATTTTTTTATTGTTTCAATCACTGGTCTGAATAAATACCACGAAAAATATAATTTTAACCAATTAACCTGGCCCAAATTTGTAGGTGCCTAAAAAAGTAGCAAAAATGATTGCACGAATATTGCAGTAAACAGTTTTAATTTCCGTTCTGTGTTCACAGTGTGATTCCACCTCTTGATAAGTTGCCTCTGATTTCAGATCACGTTAACAGGAGATGCAATCAAAGAGATGTCACACCTGGAATATTGTGTGCAGTTTTGGTCCCCTAATTTGAGGAAGGACATTCTTGCTATTGAGGGAGTGCAGCGTAGGTTTACAAGGTTAAGTCCCGGGATGGCGGGACTGTCATATGCTGAGAGAACGGAGCGGCTGGGCTTGTACACTCTGGAGTTTAGAAGGATGAGAGGGGATCTTGTTGAAACATGTAAGATTATTAAGGGTTTGGACACGCGAGAGGCAGGAAACATGTTCCCGAAGTTGGGGGAGTCCAGAACCAGGGGCCACACACAGTTTAAGAATAAGGAGTAAGCCATTTAGAACGGAGATGAGGAAACACTTTTTCTCACAGAGAGTTGTGAGTCTGTGGAATTCTCTGCCTCAGAGGGATGTGGAGGCCAGTTCTCTGGATACTTTCAAGAGCAAGATAGGGCTCTTAAAGATAGCGGAGTCAGGGGATATGGGGAGAAGGCAGGAACGGGGTACTGATTGTGGATGATCAGCCATGATCATATTGAATGGCTCAAAGGCCAAATGGCCTACTCCTGCACCTATTGTCTATTGTTTTCTAACACGTGCATAATAAAACTCCCTGCTCCCCGCAGTTCTGCAGCATGGCCGTTTACTTCAAACAACCTCCACCCAATATTCTGGTTCTGGTTACGGGCCCACACCCCAGCACTGGCTGCAGTCTCGTTCCTGATCACAGAGGAAATAACTGTTTGCATCGAAAGACCACATCGTCACCGGTACCAAGTCACGGGCTAATGTCTGCTTTAAAAATAACTAAACCAACTGCTAACAACTGCTTGCCTCGCCTCTCAACTTATCTCACAGATGAGGCCGCCTTCACCACACACGGACGACTTTAGAACATCAACTTTAGAATTTAGAAACGCAGCACGGAAACAGGCTAAACTCGGCCTACCGAGTCTGCGCCGACCAGCGATCACCCCGCATACAAACACTGTCCTACACACACACACACACACACACACACACACTGGGGACAATTTACAATTTTACCCCAAACACAATTAACCTGCAAACCTGCACGTCTTTGGAGAGTGGGAGGAAACCCGGAGAAAAACCCCAACGCGGGTCACGGGGAGAGCGTACAAACTCCGTACAGACAGCTCCCCGTAGTCAGGATCGAACCCGGGTCCCTGGCGCTGTGAGGCAGCGACTCTACCGCTGCGCCACCGTGCCGCCCATGACAGTATACTCACCTTATTTGACTTCCCGAATGCACCATGTTCGCGTGCGGCACGGTGGCACAGCTGGTAGAGCCACTGTCTCACAGCATCGGAGACCCGGGTTCAATCCTGACCTCGGATGCTATCTGCGCGGAGGCACGTCTCCCTGTGACCACGTGGGTCTCCTGCGGGAGCTCCGGTTTCCTCCCACATCCCAAAGACGTGCAGGTTTGTAGGTCAATTGGCCCCCTGTAAAAAGCGTGGATGCGAAAGTAGGATAACATAGAACTAGTGATCGATGGTCAGCATGGACTCAATGGACCGAAGGGCCTGTTTCCATGCTGTATCTCTAAACTAAACGAATGTTGTACCAGAGGAAACCATCATAAACCCACAAGAATAATGAAATGACCAAGAGGTTTCCCCACTTCTAAAGATCGCCATTTTCATATTACTAACTATGTACGCGCCATTCCCTCAACATGTGGCACGGTGGCACAGCGGTAGAGTTGCTGCCTCACAGCGCCAGAGACCGGGTTCCATCCTGACTACGGGTGCTGTCTGTGCGGAGTTTGCACGTTCTCCCTGTGACCGTGTGGGTTTTCCCCCGAGATCTTCGGTTTCCTCCCGCACTCCAAAGACGTGCAGGTTTGTAGGTTAATTGGCTCGGTATAAATGTAACTTGCCCCTAGTGTGTGTAGGATGGTGTTAATGCGCGGGGATCGCTGGTCGGTGCGGACTCGGTGGGCCGAAGGGCCTGTTTCCGTGCTGTATCTCCAATACCGAAACCAAAATGTGCTTGTTTATACTTCAATAGAGAACAAAGAGTGGTAGTGAAGGAAGCAGCGAGCCAAACGCTTAAATGTCTAATATTATTGCAATCAATCACAACATTGAGCCGATACAAGTTTTGCATCATCCGGTCGAACAAATTATCAACATTTATTCTCAAGGACCGCAATAACGTCATGAGGGGAGGAGTCTGAGATAAAACAATTGCCAATAAAACTGTGGAAAGTATCACAGAGAGAGAGAGAGGAAAAAAAAAACCACACAAAGTGCTGGAGGAACTCAGTGGGTCAGGCAGCGTCTGTGGAGGGAACGTTTTGGGTTGGGTCCCCTCTACAGCCCGACCCGTAACGTCGTCATTTCCCTCCGCAGACGTTGCCTGACCAGCTGACTTCCTCCAGCACTTTGGTTTTTGTCCCAGATTCGGGCACCTGCAGTTCCTTCTGTTTTGTATGGAAAGTTTCAGTCTTGAAATGAAAATCTAAAAGGAAAGAAAAGTGCATTTTCCACGTATCGATTCTGTGACTTCTGTTTGAATTCTCGAGTTTCAAAACTGGATGTTGGTCGCAAATTGTTATGTGCTATTTAAAACTCCTGCTCAGTAATGCCATACATACTGAGTCATAGAGTGATACAGAATAGAAGCAGGCCCTACGGCCAAACTTGCCTATGCTGTCCAAGATGCCCCATCTACACTAGTCTCACTTGCCTGTATTTTGCCCACATCCCTCTAAACCTTGCCTATCCTTGTACTCGCTAGAATTTAGAAGATTGAGGGGGGGGATCTTATAGAAACTTACAAAATTCTTATGGGTTGGACAGGCTAGATGCAGGAAGATTGTTCCCGCCCAGTGTTGGGGAAGTCCAGAACAAGGGGTCACAGTTTAAGGATAAGGGGGAAGTCTTTTAGGACCGAGATGAGAAAAACATTTTTCACACAGAGAGTGGTGAATCTGTGGAATTCTCTGCCACAGAAGGTAGTCGAGGCCAGTTCATTGGCTATATTTAAGAGGGAGTTAGATGTGGCCCTTGTGGCTAAAGGTATCAGGGGGTATGGAGAGAAGGCAGGTACGGGATACTGAGTTGGATGATCAGCCATGATCATATTGAATGGCGGTGCAGGCTCGAAGGGCCGCCGAATGGCCTACTCCTGCACCTATTGTCTATTGTCTATGTGTATGTCTATGTACCAGCTTTATAGTACCTGCCTCACCTACCTCCTCTGGCATCTCGTTCCATACACCTACCACCCACTGTATGAAAAAGTTGCCCCTCAGATTCCCATTCAATCTTTGTGTAAGAAAGAACTGCAGGTGCTGGTTTAAATCGAAGGTCGACACAAAAAAGCTGGAGTAACTCGGCGGGACAGGCAGCATCTCTGGAGAGAAGGAATGGGCGACGTTTCGGGTCGAGACCCTTCTTGGTCTGAAGAAGGGTCTTGACCCGAAACGTCGCCCATTCCGTTTCTCCAGAGATGCTGCTGCCTGTCCCGCTGAGTTACTCCAGCTTTTTGTGTCTACCTCCCATTAAATATTTCCCATTTCACCTCAAACTCAAGCCCTCACGTTCTTGAATCCCCTACTCTGGGTAAACAGATAGCGTGGATACACCCAATCTATTCCTCTCATGATTTTGTACTCCTCTATATGATCACCCCCTCATCCTCCTGCGCTCCAAGGAATAGAGCCCTAGCCTGCCCAAACTTTCCCTGTAGTTCAGGCGCACAGACCCTGGACATCCTAGCAACATCCTCGTTGAACCCTTCTGACCAAGAATATCCCTTCACTCCACTAACACTGTCAAGTGACGCCGTTTCATTGCAAAAGGTAAGCAAGTGTGCCTCTGTTAGCATTTGTTTAGTGCCCTTTCCACTCAAAAGCCTTCTCTGATCATATTGAAGGTTCATTTCGATAAGCGACCCACTGAAGTGATAGCTTTAGAACCTCAACGCCCTGTCCCACGGTACGAGTTCATTCCAAGAGCTCTCCTGAGTTCAAAAAAAATCAAACTCGTGGTAAGCACGGAGAATGAACGTAGTGGGTACGTCGGAGCTTGGGGACGTCTCTTAGCGGCTCGTAACGCTAACGGCAGGTACTCGGGAAGACTCGCTAACGGCAGGTAAGCACGGGAAGACTCGTGAAGATTTTTCAACATGTTGAAAAATGTCCACGAGAGCCCCGAGTACCGACGAGCGGCCATTACCGTAAATCTCCGAGTTCGAATCAGGGCAAACTCGGGAGAGCTCTTGGAATGAACTCGTACCGTGGGACAGGGCTTTCAGCCTTCAAATCTGGCATCTCTCCGGGTATTTTGTGTAGTTCAGAGATACGGCATGGGAACAGGCCCACAGAGTCCACGCCGACCAACGATCACCCGTTCCATGTTATGCCACTTTTGCATCTGCTCTCTACACACTAGGGGGCTATTTACAGAGGACAATTAACCTACAAACCCGCACGTCTTTGGGATGTTGGGAGCACCAGGAGAAACATTACCCTTTGCACGTTCTCCCTGTGACCGCGTGGGTTTCCTCCGGGTCCTCAGGTTTCCGCCCACGTCCCAAAGTCGTGCGAGTTTGTAGGTTTATTGGCTTGTGTGAATTGCATCTCGTCACCTCCCTCAATGAAACTTACAGAGTAATGAAAGGCTTGGATAGAGTGGATGTGGAGAGGATGTTTCCACTGGTGGGAGAGTCTAGGACTAGAGGTCACAGTCTCAGAATTAAAGGGCGCTCTTTTAGAAAGGAGGTGAGGAGGAACTTCTTTAGTCAGAGGGTAGTTAATCTGTGGAACTCATTGCCGCAGAAGGTTGTCAGTCGATATTTTTAAGGCAGAGATAGACAAATTCTTGATTAGAACGGGTATCGAGGGCTATGGGGAGAAGGCAGGAAAATGGGATTAGGAGGCAGAAATCAGCCACGATTGAATGGTGGAGTAGACTCGAGGGGCCGAATGGCCTAATTCTACTCCTATAACATGTGACTGGAAAATTGATGAGAAACAATGGCAAATATGGAAGTCAGTGGGACTGATGGAGCAACTAAGTGTTAATTAAATCGACTAAATCAAACTAAACTAAATTAAACTAAATCGAAAAGTGGCTCAAAGTATCTCACCCCATGCTGACAGCCAGCGTTTGTCCACCACTCAAGTCCAGCTTTTAATCAAAGTGCTGGACATTTCGGCTCGGACGATATTTAGGGGGAGGGGTGGAGAGGTATAAATGCAAGTCAAACATTTAAAAAAGATTTACGGTGAAGACAGATAGGGTTGCCCTGGAAACTGGACGAGATGATTAACATTTTCCGGAGAACGGACTGTACCCTGGGCAATCTCCGGCTGAGATCAGCACGAGCACAAAGAGGTTGCTTAGCAGAGAATCAACAAGAAGGGTTACAGCGGGCCTGCAGGCCATTCTGCCCATCACGTCCATGCTGGCTCTGCGCAAGAGCAATCCACACATTCCAACTCTCTTCCCTCCTCACCGAGCCTCTGTTTTACTTTCAAGTACAAGTGTGAAAACGCACACCGTCAGATTCAATAGACAGTAATAGACAATAGGTGCAGGAGTAGGCCATTTGGCCCTTCGAGCCAGCACCGCCATTCAATGTGATCATGGCTGATCATCCCCAATCAGTACCCCGTTCCTGCCTTCTCCCCATATCCCCCTGACCTCGCTATCTTTAAGAGCCCTATCTAGCTCTCTCTTGAAAGCATCCAGAGAACCTGCCTCCACCGCCCTCTGAGGCTGAGAATTCCACAGACCCACCACTCTCTGTGAGAAAAAGTGTTTCATCGTCTCCGTTCTAAATGGCTTACCCCTTATTCTTAAACTGTGGCCCCTGGTTCTGGACTCCCCAACATTCAGGGACAGTTTCTTCCCAGGTGTTATCAGCCAACTGAACCATCATATCACAACCAGAGAGCAATGCTGAACTACTATCTACCTCTTTGATGACCCTCGGACTGTCCTTGATTGGACTTTGCTGGCTTTACCTCGCACTAAACGTTAGTCCCTTATCCTGTATCTGTACACTGTAAAAGGCTCGATTGTAATCATGTATTGTCTTTCTGCTGACTGGTTGGCAAGCAACAAAAGCTTTTCACTACACGTGACAATAAACTGAACTGAACTGAAACTGAACTGAGTTCCCCCATTGTTCTTGGGATGAAGCCATTATCTCATGAGGAAAGGTTGTTCCCTACTGACTTTAGAGATACAGGGCAGACAAGGCCCTTGGGCCCACCAGGTCCAGCGATCACTGGCATTATCCCACATACTACGTCTGTACGTCTTTGGAGTGTGGGAGGAAACCGGAGCACCCGGAGAAAACCCACGCGGTCACGGGGAGAACGTACAAACTCTGTACAGACGGTCAGGATCGAACCCGGGTCTCTGGCGTTGTGAGGCAGCAACTCTACCGCTGCGCCACCGTGCCGCCCATCTTTCTTTCAAGTACATATCCCGTTCCCTTTTGAACACTTGGGATGAAGAGATGATCTCATGAGGAAAGGTTGGTCCCTACTGCTGCTCCAATTCCTTACAGTGAACACAGCACAGGAACAGGCCCTTCGGCCAGCAATGTCTGGGCCCAAACATGATGCCAAGTTAAACTAACTTCCTCTACCTGCACGTGATCCTTACCCATCCAGGCCCTGTATATCCATGTGCCTATCCAAAAACCTCTTCAATCAGTTACAGCTTAGAGGTACAGTGAAAAGCTTTTGTTGCGTGCTAACCAGTCAGCAGAAAGACAATACATGATTACAATCGATCCATTTACAGTGTACAGATACACGATGAGGGAATAACGTTTAGTGCAAGGTAAAGCCAGCAAAGGTCGATCAAGGATAGTCCGAGGGTCACCAAAGAGGTGGATAGCATTTCAGCATTTCAGCACCGCTCTCTGTGGGGCTGATCCAACAATGGAGATCATGGATCAGGCAACAGTTACTAGTTAAGATAGGCGCTGAATGTCAATTCTAAAACTACAGCAACTGCTGGCAGCAATGTGCTTGTTACCCATTCTTACAACAAGGCTTGTGGGGGGGAGGGGGGTAAACGCTGAGTTCTGCTCCATTCATTCTGCTGCCTGGGCTTGCCACTTGCACAGAGTTCAAAACCCAGCTGGCATAGAATATAGAACATAGAACGCAGGGCGGCAGGGTGGTGCACACAACACTACAGTTGCTGCCCTACCCGCGTTCGATCCTGACTATGGGAGCTATCTACACGGAGTTCGCACGATCTCCGGTGCTCCGGTTTCCTCCCGCACTCCAAAGACGCACGGGCTTGTTCAATTGTAAATCGTTCCAGCTGGGTAGGTTCGCCGGTTGGCACGGACCCGTTGGGCCGAAAGGCCTGTCTCCGCGCTGTATTTTTAAACTGAACTTACTGCTATAACAAGTTTATCGTGTGCATGCGGACTGTTTCAAACTAGTTTTTAACGCCCAAATATATTTCATAATTTGAAGTCAGTGCATTATGCCACCAGGTTTTTGAAACAGAACTCGGAATTAACTTGCAAAGAGACAGCTGCAATGTTGCCCAATAATGTTTAAATAAGGAAGTTTATGAAGTGTATATATTGAGACCCAGGACAAATATTGTGAGGAATTAAGTTCCACAATATATTAATTCTCTAATTTTATCCATAGACACAAAGGGAACTGCTGATGCCAAGATGGCGTCCAGCCCAGGCGACTATTTGCATGCAAGCCACAGAAGCAGATCTAGTCACATCTTACAATCACTCCTCACTCTTCAATCTCTACTCATACAGCAACATTTCATACCTTGCACTAAACGTTATTCCCTTATCATAAGATCATGTGATAAGAGCAGAATTAGGCCATTCGGCCCATCAAGTCTACTCCGCCATTCAATCATGGCTGATCGATCTCTCCCTCCAACCCCATTCTCCTGCCTTCTCCCCCATAACCCCCGACACCCGCACTGATCAAGAATCTATCTATCTCTGCCTTAAATATATCCACTGACTTGGCCTCCACAACCTTCTGCGGCAATGAATTCCACAGATTCACCACCCACCCGGCTAAAGAAATCCCTCCTCATCTCCTTCCTAAAAGAACGTCCTTTAACTCTGAGGCTATGACGTCTAGTCCTAGACTCTCCAACTAGTGGAAACATCCTCTCCACATCCACTCTATCCAAGCTTTTCACTATTCTGCACGTTTCAATGAGGTTCCCCCTCATCCTTGTAAACTCCAGCGAGTACAGGCCCAGTGACGTCAAACGCTCAGCATATGTTAACCTTCTCATTCCTGGGATCATTCTTGTAAGCCTCCCATCGACCCTCTCCAGAGCCGGCACATCCTTCCTCAGATGTGGTGCCTCAAAATTGCTCACAATATTCCAAATGCAGGCTGACCAGCGCCTTCTAGAGCCTCAGCATTACATCCCTGTTTCTGTATACAAGCCCTCTCAAAGTAAATACGAGCATTGCGTTTGCTTTCTTTAATACCGATTCGTTTCGGGAGGAAACCGGAGCACCTGGAGAAAAACCCCACACGGTCACAGGGAGAACGTTACAAACTCTGTACAGACATATCCTGTGGTCAGGATCGAACCCGGGTCTCTGACGCTGTGAGGCAGCAACTCTACCGCTGCGCCACAGTGCCGCGCTTGTTATTTAGATGTCATTTAGCTTAAGGCTGTGTAATTATTATACAGTTTTAAACAATCCTATAAAAGTCTCAAATGAATCTCTGCCCCGGGTTTTCTGTAAAGGACAAAAAGTATGCAAGGCAGGAGAATAGCCACACTGATTGTTTAAAATACCCGCCAACTTGAAGGAACATGTTTAATCCAACATGCTGTTGTTCTTTTGAGTTTTAGAATTGAGTTTAGAGTTGAGTTTAGAAGGATGAGAGGGAATCTTATTGAAACATATAAGATTGTTAAGGGTTTGGACACGCTAGAGGCAGGGAAAACATGTTCCCGATGTTGGGGGAGTCCAGAACCAGGGGCCACAGTTTAAGAATAAGGAGTAAGTCATTTAGAACGGAGACGAGAAAACACTTTTTCTCACAGAGAGTGGCGAGTCTGTGGAATTCTCTGCCTCAGAGGGCGGTGGAGGCAGGTTCTCTGGAAGCTTTCAAGAGAGAGCTAAACAGGGCTCTTGAAGATAGCCGAGTCAGGGGATATGGGGAGAAGGCAGGAACGGGGGTACTGATTGGGGATGATTGATCACATTGAATGGAGGTGCTGGCTCGAAGGGCCGAATGGCCTACTCCTGCACCTATTGTCTATTGTTAGGGATAAGGGAAACGAGAGATATAGACAATGATGTAATTAGATAAAGAACAATGAATGAAAGATATGCAAAAGGGGATATATCCATATCCCAATATTCCTTGCACTTTATGTGTCCATCCTAAAGCCTCTTAAACACCACTATCGTATCTGCCCCCACCACCACCCCCCCTGGCTTTGCGTTCCAGGCGCCCACCACCCTCCGTGGGGGGGAAAAAAAATTGCCATGAAAACTCTTTGAAACTTTTCCCCTCTCACCTTAAAGCTGTGTCTTTGTCGTGCGAGACATTTGGGAAAAAGGTTCTGACTGTCTACCCTATCTGTGCCTCTCATAACTTTATATATTGCCATCAAGTCTCTCCTCAGCCTCTGAAGTTCGGGAGGAAAAAGACATGGTTAAAAAACTTTTATAAGAGTTCAATTATAATTATTAAGAAAGCCTAAAAAGTAATGTCTGATCGGTTTCTGCAAGAAGCAATTCAACCTTGAAATTCTTACCAAATTGAAGAATAAGGAGTAAGCCATTTAGAACGGAGACGACGAAACACTTTTTCTCGCAGAGAGTGGTGAGTCTGTGGACTTTTCTGCCTCAGAGGGCGGTGGAGGCCGGTTCTCTGGATACTTTCCAGAGAGAGCTAGATAGGGCTCTTAAAAATAGCGGAGTCAGGGATATGGGGAGAAGGCAGGAACGGGGTACTGATTGGGGATGATCAGCCGTGATCACATTGAATGGCGGTGCTGGCTCGAAGGGCCAAATGGCCTACCTCCTGCACCTATTGTCTATTGTCTATTGTCTATTGAAATTTAAGTTTTATTTAGAGATACAGCATGGAACAGGCCCTTCGGCCCACCGTGTCCATGCCGACCATCGATCACCCGCACACTAGTTCTATGTTATCCCACTTTCTCATCCACTCCCTACACACTGGGGGGGATTTACAGAGGGCCAATTAACCGACAAATCCGCACGTCTTTGGGACGTGGGAAGAAACCAGAGCACCCAGGGGAAGCCCACGTGGTCGCAGGGAGAACATGCAAACTCTACGCAGACAGCACCCGAGGCCAGGATCGAACCCATGTCTCTGGCGCTGTGAGGCAGCGGCCCTACCAGCTGTTTGAGGATTTCAGAAGTCCCTTCTCCCACTACTGATCACAAAGGATGTTGACCAAGCCGCAAACTATTTTTAAAAGTGATTGCTTCTTTGTAAAGCATTAGTTGATTCACTCTTGTGGTTAACACATCCTTGAAGGTCAGCTTCTCAAATAATTTTCTTCCTAAAACCATCAGTGGTGTGGTCAGTAAGGTGACCTTTCTCTATATCAATGGCAACGTAGAAATTCACATAACATTGCTGTTCAGATGTTCCCTACAAAATGTGTGTTTTCCTGTTGGGTGAGAAATAAGAAGCAAAATATAAATGCCATGGGTAGATATGGACGTTCAAAAAGGCTTTTGGCACATTAGCCTTCATCAGCCAGGGTATTGAGTAGAGAAGTTGGGAGGTCACGTTGCAGTTATATAAGACGTTGGTGAGGCCGCGTTCAGAGTGTCGTGCTCTGGGCACCGTGTTATAAGAAAGAGGTTGTCAAGTTTGACAGGGTGCAGAGAAGATTTACGAGGATGTTGCCAGGACTCGAGGGCCTGAGCTATAGGGAGACGTAGAGCAGGCTAGGCCTGGATTCCTTGGGGGCGCAGGAGGATGAGGGGTGATCTTGTAGAGGTGTACAAAATCATGAGAGGAATAGATTGGGTAGACGTACAGAGTCTCTTGCCCAGAGTTGGGAAATCGAGGACCAGAGGATATAGGTTTAAGGTGAGAGGGGGGGGGGGGGGGGGGATTTAATAGGAACCTGAGGGGTAACTTTTTCACACAAGGGGTGGTGGGTGTATGGAACGAGCTGCCGGAGGAGATAGTTGAGGCAGCGACTATTGCAACATTTAAGAAACATTTAGACAGGTACATGGATTGGGCAGGTTTAGAGGGATATGGGCCAAACACAGGTAGGTGGGACACTAGTGTAGCTGGGACATGTTGGGCGGTGTGGGCAAATTGGGCTGAAGGGCCTGTTTCCACGCTGTATCAGTCTATGACTCTATGATAGTTGCCATTTGCTTTAATGGTGTCAGACTGAAACCCAGCTATCTCATTCCTGCTTAATTACATAGAACAGTACAGCACAGGAAGAGGCCCTTCGGCACACAACGTGTGTGCTGAACATGATGCCAAAATTAAACTAGTCTGGCCTGCATGTGACCCACATCCCTCTGTCCCCTGCCCATCCATATGCCCATCGAAAAGCTGTTTCACTCTGTGACTCTATAAAGATTTCCTGTGAAAGTATGGAAAGAGGCCAAAAAGCATACTTCCAGAAGTCAAACATAAATTACTTTGTTGGCACATTTCTGCAATTAAAACAAGCTTAAAGATCAACATACTTTGAATATAAAATTGTAGGAACATGGTTCAGTCTAAATGTTCAGAAATAAGGTATAAACGTCTGCCCGATCTGCTCACAACACAAAGGTACAAACATTGAATTCTTCAATTTTAAGTAACAAAATCCCTACCCCATAACTTTTCTGTGCCCCCTTCCCCTCTCTTCCCCCTTCCCCTCTCTTCCCCCTTCCCCTCTCTTCCCCCTTCCCCTCTCTTCCCCTTCCCCTCTCTCCCCCTTCCCCTCTCTTCCTCCCCTTCCCCTCTCTTCCCCTTCCCCTCTCTTTCTTCCTCCCCTTCTCCCTTCTTCCTCTCCCTCCCCCTTCCCCCGCCCCCCTTCCTACCCTCCCCCAACCCTTGCCCTCTGCTCCAAAATCTCCCACTAGACTTTAGAGATACAGCGTGGAAACAGGCCCTTCGGCCCACCGAGTCCGTGCCGACCAGCGATCCCGGTACACTAGCACTATGCCACGCACTAGGGGAAATTTAGAGGCCAATTAACCTATAAACCTGCACGTCTTTGTAGTGTGGGAGGAAACCGGGGCACCCGGAGAAAACCCACGCGATCTTGCTGTGAGGCAGCAACTCTACCGCTGCGCCACCGCCTTGGAGCCAGTTAATCTTCATAAGTTATAGGAACAGAATTAGGCCATCCGTGGGTTTTATCCAGGAAGCTTCAGATTCCTCCCACGCTCCAAAGACGTGCTAGTTTGTAGGTCAATTGACTTTGGTATAAATATAAATTGTCCCTCGTGTGTGAAGTAGGATAGTGTTAGTGTGAGGGGATCGCTGGTCAGTGCGGAATCGGTGGGCCCGAGGGCCTGTTTCCACACTGTTTCTCTAAACTAAACTGATAAACAAACAGTGAACAGTCTCGGCTAATTTTGGTGTTTAGTTTTGAATAATTCTTGCGCGAAGAATTAACACAAGATATTAAACTCGGAACAAACAGCAATGTGTTACAGAAGGGAAGCTGAACACAGCGGGGAGATGGGATACGCAGAGGAGTTATTAGCCTGTGAACAGTTTGGCAGCTTGGGTGAAATTAATTTCCTGTGGTCATGACACGCAGAATAAAACTCCAAAATATGGGTTACTAATGAAGGTGAAAACTCCAGAAGGTTCCAGTCAATGACTTCACCGACTTTGTTTCCAGGTTACTAAACAAACGGCAAATAAGCCATCCAATCCCAGACAACGAACGGTGCAATGGTCCAAATGTTGTTTGCCTTCCGCTAATCTTCTGCTATGATGTGAGCAGTTTGGAGTGGAGAACGGGTCAAAAAAAATACTACACATCAGCAGGAGGTTGGGCCGGCGTGAGGGGTGGGGGGGCTCAGAGAATAAAGGGGGGCCTGGCGTTGGAGGGGGGCCAAGTGCAAAGAGGGAACCAGCGTGGAGAAGGCCGCAAAGACTAAAGGGTGGTCCGGTGGGGGGGGGGCGACGAGAACTAAGGGGGAACCCATTGTTTGAAGTGGAGGGGGTGGAATTGTTTTTCAGTCTGAAGAAGGGTCCCAACCCAAAACGCCGTCTGTCCATCCCTTCCACAGATGCTCCCTGACCCGCTGAGTTCCTCCAGCACTTTGTGATTTGCTCAAGATTTCAACATGGGCAGTTCCTTTAGTTTAGACTTTGGAGATACAGCACGGAAACAGGCCCTTCGGCCCACCGAGTCCACACTGGTCAACACTATCCTACACACAATAGGGAAAATTGTACAATTTTACCAAAGCCAATTAGCCTACAAACCGTATATATATATATATATATATATGTATATATTTGTGAGTCTGTATATACACACTGAACTTTTAGTTTCTCACTCGTTTATTATATTGTCCACAGTGTACTATGTTTACATATTGTGTTGTGTTGCTGCAAGTAAGAATGGCATTGTTCTATCTGGGACACACGACAATGAAACACTCCTGACTCTGAACTCTCTTGAACCTGTACTGTACGCCTTTGGAGTGTGGGAGGAAACCGGAGCACCCGGAGAAAACCCACTTGGTCTCGGGGATAAACGTACAAACTCCGTACAGACAGCACCCGTAATCAGGATGTAAACCCGGGTCTCTGGCACTGTGAGGCAGCAACTCTACCGCTGTGCCACCGTGCCGCGCCTTAAATTTAATTTAAAACCATTCAGGTTTGATATGAACCATTCTCCGAAAATTTTATTGAAATGATGCCGTCGAAAGTGGCTCCCTGAAGGGTTTTATCCTTGTTTGGTGTTACACTGACAGTATGCCAGAATAGAGAGGGAGTATGGTGGATCCTGAAAATAGTGGTCACATCTGTTTGAGGAAACAAAATAAACATGAGTCCTAGTTCAGGATGTCCATGTCCACTTGTACCACTTTAGTCAAGTCAAGTCACTTTTATTTCTATAGCACATTTAAAAAACAGCTCTCGTTGGTCAAAGTGCTTTACATTGGTGGAGATACTAACGTTATACAACAGTGGTTCATAGATTAAGTACAAACATAAATACATACATACAGCCCTCGCTCAGAGGACGTCAAGAAAGGCTTGAGAGTAGAGATGAGTTTTAAGTCTTGACTTAAAGGAGTCGATGGAGGGGGCAGTTCTAATGGGAAGGGGGATGCTGTTCCACAGTCTTGGAGCTGCAACCGCAAAGGAGCGGTCGCCCCTGAGCTTATGCCTAGACCGCGGGATGTTCAGCAACCCAAGTCGGCCGATCTGAGGGACCTGGAGGTAGTGTGGTGGGTGAGAAGACTTTCGATGTAGGTGGGGACAAGCCCGTTAAGGGCTTTGTAAACATGAAGGAGGATCTTGAAATTTATACTGAACCGCACAGGGAGCCAGTGGAGAGAGGCCAGGATCGGGGTGATGTGGTCCCTTTTTCGGGTACCCGTCAGGAGTCTCGCTGCGGCGTTTTGGACCAGTTGCAGACGGGACAGGGAAGATTGGCTGATGCCAGTGTAAAGGGAGTTGCAGTAATCGAGGCGGGAGGAGATAAATGTGTGGATGATCTTTTTGAGGTCGTCAAACTGGAGGAATTGTTTTATTTTAGCTATCGTCCAAAGCTGGAAGAAGCTAGCTTTTACCATGGCATTGACTTGCTTGTCAAATTTCAATGCTGAGTCAAATATCACGCCAAGGTTTTTGACTTGAGGTTTGAGTAAACCTCCATCTAGCCCCCTTAATAGGATTAAATGCATTGTGAACTGGTTCTCTATAACACACTGTGTTGCTTTGTGCAGGTTGCCTCGGCAGAGTCTCCGCGCGGTTGTGGGCGAGCTTGCGACACTTTTACAATCACTAATAAATGCAGAGCCTGAATCGGCAGGTATGTAGCCATCTCAGAGCTGGTTAATGTTAGACAAAAATGCTGGAGAAACTCAGCGGGGTGAGGCAGCATCTATGGAGCGAAGGAATAGGTGACGTTTCGGGTCGAGACCCTTCTTCAGACCGATGTGGGGGTGGGGGGAGCGGGAAGAAGAAAGGAAGAGGTGGTGACAGTGGGCTGTGGGAGAGGTGGGAAGGGGAGGGGAAAGAGGGAGAAAGCAAGGACTACCTGGAATTGGAGAAGTCAATGTTCATACCACTGAGGTTAAACTTAACATCAGGCAGAACCGGGTCTCTGGTGCTGCAAGGCAGCAACTGTGCCACCGTGCCGCCCTTTAGTTCCTTGGGTCGACAACTATATGAAGTTACAGACTTTGCAGATCACTTGTGTAAAAGCACGGGCCGTTTCATGTGCGTGTGTGAAAAATGCAAGCTGTTCTTGCAAATGCAAATGTGGAAAAGTGGACAAAAATAAATAACTCCGCTGCTTTAACAAGTTCCCGCAAGTTGAGAAATGATGAAGAGCAGGTGAGCTGTTTCTGTGGTTGAGGAATAAATGTTGCCCAAAATACCACACATAACTTCCGTGCTCTTAGAAATATTACTGTTGACTTTTATTTGTCAACGTGAGAGAGCCGAGAGTCATTGGGGTGGGACGGCGGTAGAGCGCCAGAGACCCGGGTTCGATCCTGACCACTCCTGCTGTCTGTACGGAGTTTGCACGTTCTCCCCATGACCTGCGTGGGTTTTCTCCAGGTGCTCCGGTTTCCTCCCACACTCCAAAGACGTACAGGTTTGTAGAGTAAATGTAGGGTAATTGGCTTCAGTATAAATTGTAAACTGTACCAAGTGTGTAGGATAGTGTTAGTTTACCGGGGATCGCTGGTTGGCGTGGACTCGGTGGGCCAAAGGGCCTGTTTCCGCACTGTATCTACAAAGTAAACTTGACACAGCGTCAGGTTCAGCCTCAGTCTTACACAGGAATGAGTTATGTAATTCAAGCACAATTGCCTCGAGCTTCATTTGACACAAATAAAACATAAAGATAATTAAAAGACCAAATGCAATGGGAACTAATGATCTGCGGAGAGGGCAAGAGGCATAAAGTTAGAAAATAGATGCAGAAGGAGGCCATTTGGCCCTTCGAGCCAGCACCACCATACATTGTGATCACGGCTGATCGTCCCCAATCAATAACCCGTGCCTGCCTTCTCATCATATCCCTTGATTCCACTAGCCCCTAGAGCTCTAACTAACTCTCTCTTAAATCCATCCAGTGATTTGGCCTCCACTGCCCTCTGTGGCAGGGAATTCCTCAAATTCACAACTCTCTGGGTGAAAAGATTTTAAATGGCCTCCCCTTTATTCTAAGACTGTGGCCCCTGGTTCTGGACTCGCCCAACATTGGGAACATTTTTCCTGCATCTAGCTTGTCCAGTCCTTTTATAATGTTATATGTTTCTATAAGATTCCCCCCTCATCTTTCTAAACTCCAGTGAATACAAGGTATTAAAATAAAAGGTACTGGTGAAAATAATGGAACTAAATTCAATGCACAACCCAATAGCTTCTGAAGAAGGGTCGTGTCCCGAAACGTCACCTGTTCCTTCTCTCCAGAGATGCTGCCTGACCCGCTGAGTTACTCCAGCATTTTGTGTCTGTCTTCTAATAACTTCCAACTTGGGCCCAGGTTTACTAGCATCACGCGTACTGAGGTACACGGAAGAGCTTTGCATTCATTGCATGTCACCCAAACATATCAGATAATACTATACATAAATACAATCAAGCCAAACTCGTACAATAGGTCGTGGTTGTGGTTGTGAAGATGGTTGTGAACGATTGCAGCAGGATCTGGATCGATTGGCCAGGTGGGCGGAGGAATGGTTGACGGAATTTAATACAGAGACGTGTGAGAAGTTGCATTTTGGGACGCCGAACAAGGGCAGGACCTACACAGTGAATGGTAGGCTTCTGGGTAGTGTTGTAGAGCAGAGGGATCTAGGAGTACAAGTGCTTGGTTCCATGAAGGTCGAGTCGCAGGTAGTTAAGGCGGTCAAAAAGGCTTTTGGCACTTTGGCCTTTATCAGTCAGAGTGTAGACGTTGGGAGGTCATGTTGCAGTTATATAAGACGTTGGTGAGACCGCATTTAGAATATTGTGTTTAGTTCTGGGCACCATGTTATAGGAATGATATTGTCAAGCTTGAAAGGGTTCAGAGAAGATTTACGAGGATGTTGCCAGGACTAGAGGATGTGAGCTACAGGGAGAGGTTGAGTAGGCTGGGACTCTATTCCTTGGAGCGCAGGAGGATGAGGGGTGATCTTATAGAGGTAAATAAAATCATGAGAGGAATAGATCGGGTAGATGCAAGGAGTCTCTTGCCCAGAGTAGGGGAATCGAGGACCAGAGGACATAGGTTCAAGGTGAAGGGGAAAAGATTTAATAGGAATCTGAGGGTTAACTTTTTCATGAGGGTTATCTTTGATGATGTCGGCTGCTTTTCCGAGGCTTGGTGAACCGTACATGGAGTCAGTGGTGGGGAGTCTGGTCTGTGTGATGGACTGGGCCACATCCACAACCTGGATTGATAAGCGCCGGTGACCACCGCAATGTGAGTGCATTGTTGATTACCCTCCAATTTCCTGAATTTTGTATCACTGAGTTGAAAAAGTAGCAAGTAGTACTAACGAGGAAGAGGGGAACGAGAAATGGAGAGAAAATAAGATCGATAAACATAGACCAGTGAACCGGAAATTGCTGGAATCTAAGAGTCAGAGTGTGGGCTAGTCCACAAGTTTGATGGGGCAAAGCCAAGATGGTTTTATGAAAGGAAGTTATATTTAATAAATCAAAGAGGTTTTTTTTAAGGGTGTGGGAGGCAGGGTCGATAAAGGAGAGTCAGTCAGGGAACAGATTAGAAGTTTAAAAACTTATGGTGATTTGCGGAACATTATGTGAAATAAGGGGCGGCGCGGTGGCGCAGCGGTAGAGTTGCTACCTCACAGCGCCAGAGGCCCGGGTTCGATCCCGACTACGGGTGCTGTCTGCACGGAGTTTGTACGTTCTCCCCGTGACCCGTGTGGGTTTTCACCGCGAGCTCCGGTTTCCTCCCGCCCTCCAAAGGCGCACAGGTTTGTAGGTTAATTGGCTTGGTGTAAATGTAAATTGTCCCTAGTGTGTGTAAGATAGACAATAGACAATAGGTGCAGGAGTAGGCCATTCGGCCCTTCGAGCCAGCACCGCCATTCAATGTGATCATGGCTGATCATCCCCAATCAGTACCCCGTTCCTGCCTTCTCCCCATATCCCCTGACTCCGCTATTTTTAAGAGCCCAATCTAGCTCTCTCTTGAAAGCATCAATTGTGTTAATGGTCGGGGCGGACTAGGTGGGCCGAAGGGCCTGTTTCGGCGCTGTGTCTTTAAAAGAAAAGCGCTGGAGGGAACAAATTCCGGGCCCACCGCCGATCTTCCGGCACCCTTGATTCCACAGCCTCGCCAGATTATCCGTTTTTTGCCAGGCCAACAGAGGTCACGGCCTCCCGAGAGGAGTCCAACGGTTCCGGAATGTTCCGCCCGGGCTGCCGAGGGGCCGAGATACCGGCCCACAAAGTCACACTGACACGCACTGGATGTAGAGTTAAGGTTCTTCCGTTGAGATCTTGCTAACACCAAGATGTTTCAGATTTCAAAGCCTTAAAGCGAAACGTCAACTATTGTCGATTTTTTTTTTTTAATGCTATGCTCCCCCTTTTACAAGCCAAGACCTTGTGTGGATAATAAAAAAAAGATTTAGTGCACTCGATGTACAATCATTCTTCGGAAGACGACGGCAGTTTATCCGTAACAGAAGTGTCATTGTCTTTTAAAATTACAGGTACATTAAAAATATATAAGCAGGACTTTGTTCATTATTTCCCCAACCGTCCATCAATCAGCGTGTATTATACGAACTCTTCATTAAATACAAGATGATATTTCATCCTTCACTATAAGCAATGCCAAAACTGTTAAATACATCTTTGTTAAACATATTTTGGGATAGAAAATACTGATTAAGGGAGAGTTGGTACCATCGTTACACTTGGATTGCTTTCTCTGGAATGTTGGAGCCTGATACAAGACAGAATTGTGAGCGGCACCGAGGCGGTAGACAGTCAGAACCTTATTTCCCAGGGTGGAAATGTCAAAGACTATAGAAGGTAGTTTGGTTTAGTTTAGAGAGACAGAGCGAAAACAGGCCCTTCGGCCCACCCAGTCCGCACCGACCAGCCATCCCCGCGCATTAACAATATCCCACACACACACACACACACACACTAGGGGCAATTCACTTATACCAGGCCAGTTTAGCTACAGGACCTGTACGTCTTTGGAGTGTGGAAGGAAACCGGAGATGACGAATGCAAGTCACAGGGAGAACGTACAAACACCATACAGACAGCACGAGCAGTCAGGATCAAAGCTGGGTCTCAATAGACAATAGGTGCAGGAGTAGGCCACCCGGCCCTTCGAGCCAGCACCGCCATTCAATGCGATCATGTCTCTGGCGCTGTAAGGCAGTAGCTGTATCGCTGCGCCACCGTGTTGCCCTCAAGATAGATTTACGGTAGGAGGGGAAAAGTTTGAAGGATATATGTGGGGCAAGTTTGTTTTTAATACAGAGGGTGGCGGGTGCCTAGAACGCACTGCCAAGGGGGTGGTGGTGTAGGTAGACACAATAGTGGCTTTTAAGAGGCTTTTAGATGGGCAGGGAACAGAGGGATGTGGGTCACATGCAGGCCAGACTAGTTTAATTTTGGCATCATGTTCAGCACACACGTTGTGGGCCGAAGGGCCTCTTCCTGTGCTGTACTGTTCAATGTAACTAAGCAGGAACGAGATAGCTGGGTTTCAGTCTGACACCATTAAGGCAAATGACAACTATCATAGAGTCATAGAGTGATACAGCGTGGACCAGGCCCTGCGGCCCAACTTGCCCACACCGGCCAAACATGTCCCATCTACACTAGTCCCACCTGCCAAATATCCCTCCAAACATTTCCTATCCATGTACCTGTCTTAACTGTTTCTTAAACGTTGGGATAGTCCCTGCCTCAACTACCTCCTCTGGCAGCTCGTTCCATACGCCCACCAACCACCCTCTGGGTGAAAATGTTACCCCTCAAATTCACGTTAAACCTTTTCCCCTTCACCTTAAACCCATGTCAGAACGGATGCATCACAGCACGGTGTGGGAACAGCGCCATCCAGGACAGTAAGAGATTGCAGCGAATTGTGGACGCAGCTCAGACCATCACACAAGCAAACCTCCCATCCATTGACTCCATTTATACCTCACGCTGCCTCGGGCAAGGCCAGCAGCATAATCAAGGACGAGTCGCACCCCGGCCACTCCCTCTTCTCCCCTCTCCCATCGGGCAAAAGGTACAGAAGTGTGAAAACGCACACACCGCCAGATTCAGGGACAGTTTCTTCCCGGCTGTTATCAGGCAACTGAACCATCCTACCACAACCGGAGAGCAGCGCCGAGCTACTATCTACCTCATCGGTGACCCTCGGACTATCCTTGACCGGACTTTACCTTGCACCAAACGTCATTCCCTTATCGAGTATCTATACACTGTAAATGGATTGATTGTAATCATGTATTGTCTTTCTGCCGACTGGTTAATAGCACGCAACAAAAAAGCTTTTCGCTGTACATCGGTACACGTGAGAATAAACTGTAAACTAACGAAATCCTAGCAAGATTCAACACCTTCAGGAGAGGAAGTGAGAGCGGATTGACTTAAGATGAAACATCAATTTGTTTTTTACAGTTATTCATTTCCACCTCACTTTCCAAACCATTACTGCCTGTTGTGGCTATTTTTAGCTAACTTTTTTTGTATAAAGTTTCGTAATCCTTAATCCCCAGCAGCCTTTGCATCTCCTGCTTTGACTTTATTGAACAACCAATTCCCCAAAACAACATCATACTTGGCAGTGTAGCTGATAGCGCTGCTGCCCCACAGCACCAGGTACCTGCCAAAGATAGACACAAAAAGCTGGTAGACAGAAATGCTGCGGGCGAGGCAGCATCTATGGAGGGAAGGAATAGGTGACGTTTCGGGTCGAGACCCTTCCGGGTCTCGACCCGAAACGTCGCCTATTCCTTCGAGAAGAAGGGTCTCCACCCAAAACATCACCTATTCCTTCGCTCCATAGATGCTGCCTCGCCCGCTGAGTTTCTCCAGCAGTTTTGTCTATCTTTGTGTTACTGAATGACCAGAAACGTCACCTATTCCTTCGCTCCCTAGATGCTGCCTCACCCGCTGAGTTTCTCCAGCATTTTTGTCCACCTTTGTGTTACTGAATGATCCGAAATGTCACCTATTTCCTTCGTTCCATAGATGCTGCCTCGCCCGCTGAGTTTCTCCAGCATTTATGTCTACCTTCCATTTTTCCAGCATCTGCAGTTCTTTCTTAAACACAAAAGGCTGGAGTAACTCAGCGGGTCGGACAGGCAGCATCTTTGGAGAGAAGGAACGGATGACGTTTCGGGTCGAGACCCTTCTTCAGACTGGTTAGGGGTAAGGGAAACGAGAGATATAGACGATGATGAGAGATAAAGAACAATGAATCAAAGATATGCAAAAAGGTAACGATGAAAAAGTCTGACGAAGGGTTTCGGCCCAAAACGTTGCCTATTTCCTTCGCTCCATAGATGCCGAGTTTCTCCAGCAGTTTTGTCCACCTTCGATTTTCCAGCATCTGCAGTTCCTTCTTAAACATTGTTAGCTGTTTGTTGGGTGAAAATGTGAAGCTGGTGCGACTTGGGTGGGGGAGGGATAGAGAGAAGAGAGAGAGAGAGAGAAGGAATGCGGGGCTACCTGAAAGTGAGAGAAATCAATATTCATAGCACTGGGCTGTAAGGTGCCCAAGAGAAATATGAGATGCTGTTCCTCCAATTTGCGTTTAGCCTCACTCATGACAATCCTGCCCTCCAATCCTAAAATTAATCACAGCACGCGGATTCGATCCCGACTTCAGTTGCTGCCTGTGTGGAGTTTTCACGTTCTCCCTCTGACCATGTGGTGCTCCAGTTTCCTCCCACATCCCAAAGATGTGCCAGTCTCTAGGTGGATTGGCCCTCTGTAAAATTGCCCCCTAGTGTGTAGGGAGTGGATGAGAAAGTGGGGAGAGCGTAGGACTCGTGTGAACGGGTGGTCGATGGTCGGCGTGGGCTCGGTGGGCCGAAGGGTCTCGACCCTAAACGTCACCCATTCCTTCTCTCCAGAGACGCTGCCTGTCTCGCTGAGTTACTCCAGCATTTTGTGTCGAACTTCAGTGGGTCGAAGGGTCTGTTTCCGTGTTGTATCTTGCAATCGATTAGAAGCTCCCTTCTCCAACGAGGAAATGGCGCTCGAATTTAATGAAAATGAACTAATTCACCCGGTACGTGCTATTAATGAGTGACCTTGTTGGTAAGTCCAAAAAGAGCTAAGTGAGCTGACCTGTGAAAATCACAAGCCTCAGCACTGAATCACTTAATGGTACATATTTAGTTAGTTACCAAGTCCAATGGGTATCCTATACTTATACAGTTCAAATGCACATGGTCTGCCCCCTCTTTGTGTTAATATTAACACACTGCTTTCATTCACTGCTAAGTTTAGTGTTAATAATAAAATTCAAGTGATCAGTGATTAACAGGATAAAACGCTTCAGTTTTTAATTAACTGTGAATACTCTTCTGGATATGCACCAAGATTTCTGAAATAGCATTTCATCCAAAATCTCCTCATCAGCTACTAATCGTACAATAGTACAGAGTTGTTTTATGATTAATTCTTGGTGATAAAGCACACACCTAATCTTTTCATCAATCTAAAGTGATACCAGTTTACAAAATACAATTAGTTGAAAACATAAAACTTATAATTTAGCTGAAAAGGGAAATATAACTGATCGATCATTCAATTGTGGATAAAAGGGAGGCACAGTCACACAGCGGGTAGTGCTGCTGCCTTACAGCGCCAGAGATCCGCGTTCAATCCTGACTTCTGTGCGTGTGGAGTTTGCACGTTCTCCCTGTGACCGCGTGGGTTTCCTCCGGGTGCTCCGGTTTCCTCCCACATCCCAAAGATCAGAAAGGGTTTGTAGGTTAATCGGCCTCTTGCAAAATTGTCCCTGGCGTGTGGGGAGTGGATGAGAAAGTGGGGTAACATAGAACTTGTGTGTGAGCGGGTGATCAGCGGGGACCCGGCGGGCCAAAGGGCCCGTTTCCAGGCTGTATCTCCAAACTAAAATTGGATTAATACAGAGAGACACAAGGAATGGCAGATGCTGGCTTACAAAATAGACACAAAGTGGTGGAGGTTTTCAAAATATCTGATACGTTTATTATCTCTGCGTGTTAAAACAATGTGATTAATTCTGCAGTAAGGAAATTATCAGAAAGGCAAATCTTCATTTCCTGACAGTTCTGTATAAATGATTACTGAATTTGCAGAGCCATGCCCACAGGGTTAAAATCAACTTGATAAAACTGCACGGTGCGTGATGTGCAACTGAGCTGAAACTCTCTCTCTGCAGCCAACGCCTTGCAATGCCACAGCCACATCACTCAATCTGATGTGCAGGGAGGAACTGCAGATGCTGCTTTAAACCGAAGACAGGCACAAAAAGCTGGGGTAACTCAGCGGGACAGGCAGCATCCCTGGGGAGAAGGGATAGGCGACATACCATATAACCATATAACCATTACAGCACGGAAACAGGCCATCTCGGCCCTTCAAGTCTGTGCCGAACTTTTTTTATTTTTTATTTTTTTATTTTTTTAAATAAATACTTCCCCCTAGTCCCATCTACCTGCACTCAGACCATAACCCTCCATTCCTTTCCCTGTCCATATACCCATCCAATCTATTTTTAAAGGATAAAATCGAACCAGCCTCCACCACTTCCACTGGAAGCTCATTCCACACAGCTACCAGTCTCTGAGTAAAGAAGTTCCCCCTAATGTTCCCCCTAAACTTCTGTCCCTTAATTCTCAAGTCATGTCCCCTTATTTGAATCTTCCCTACTCTCAATGGAAAAAGCTTATCCACGTCAACTCTGTCTAACCCGCTCATAATTTTAAAGACCTCTATCAAGTCCCCTCTTAACCTTCTGCTCTCCAAAGACATCTCGGGTCAAGACCCTTCTTCAGATCTACAGTCAGGATCCCTGGCTCTGTAAGGCCACAACTCTGTCGCTGCGCCATCATGCTGCCCTGCTTCTTTCAAATTACTGCACATATGACTTGACACAGTGGAGGCCAAGTCACTGGATGGATTTAAGAGAGAGTTAGATAGAGCTCTAGGGGCTAGTGGAGTCAAGGGATATGGGGAGAAGGCAGGCACGGGTTATTGATAGGGGACGAGCAGCCATGATCACAATCAATGGCGGTGCTGGCTTGAAGGGCCAAATGGCCTCCTCCTGCACCTATTTTCTATGTTTCTATATTTTATTATTATAAGATAGCACATTATGTTTAGTTTATGGTCACATGGAACGAGGTACAGCGAAAAGCTTTTGTTGCGTGCTAACCAGCCAGTGGACTTTTATCACTTTTAATCCCTTCAAAACAAAGCAAATAAGCTGACTGACATTCCTCTAAGCGTTTCCTCGTCATGTACCAGTCCAACTGTCTGTTAAATATCACGTGCGTACCTGCCTCTGGCACTTCCACTGGCAGCTCATTCCATACACACACCTTCCCTCAGGTACCTTTTAAAGTATTTCCCCTCTCTTCTTGAACCCATTGCCCTCTAATTGTAGAACACCCCCCCTCTTCTTGAACCCTATGTTCCTCATGATGTTACAAATCTCCGTCCGGTCACCGTGCCTACAGTATACTTGCAATAGAACAAATACAACAACAACAAAAGCAGATTATTTACTGAAGACAGACACAAAATGCTGGAGTAACTCAGCGGGACAGGCAGCGTCTCTGGAGAGAAGGAATGGGTGACGTTTTGACAATAGACAACAGGTGCAGGAGTCGGCCAGTCGGCCCTTCGAGCCAGCACTGCCATTCACTGTGATCATGGCTGATCATCCACAATCAGTACCCCGTTCCTGCCTCCTCCCCATATCCCCTGACTCCGCTATCTTTAAGAGCTCTATCTAACTCTCTCTTGAAAGCATCCAGAGAACCGGCCTCCACCGCCCTCTGAGGCAGAGAATTCCACAGTTTCACAACTCTCTGTGAGAAAAAGTGTTTCCTCGTCTCCGTTCTAAATGGCTTACCCCTTATACTTAAACTTTGGCCCCTGGTTCTGGACTCCCCAACATCGGGAACATGTTTCCTGCCTCTAGCGTGTCCAAACTCATAATAATCTTATATGTTTCAATAAGATACCCTCTCATCCTTCTAAATTCCAGAGTATACAAGCCCAGCCGCTCCCTATCAACATATGAGAGTCCCGCCATACCGGGAATTAACCTCGTGAAGGGTCGAGACCCTTCTTCAGACAGAGTCAGGGGAGAGGGGAGACTAGAGATATGGAAGGGCAAGGTGTGAAAAATGACAGATCAAAGGAGACGATGATCAAGGAAATGTAGAATGGTTCATAGTTGTCTGAGGGGAAGGTGACAACGAGGCGTACGAACAGTAAAATGTAATCAGGAGGAGAGTGATACTAGTCGGAGAACTAGGGTGGGGGAGAGATGGAGAGAGAGAGAGGGAAAGCAAGGGTTACTTGAAGATAGAGAAGTCAATGTTCATACCACTGGGGTGTAAGCTGCCAGAGCGAAATATGAGGAGCTGTTCCTCCAATGTGTGCTGGGCCTCACTCTGACAATGGAGGAGGCCCAGGACAGAAATGTCAGTGTGGGAATGGGTGGGGGAGTCAAAGTGTTGAGCAACCGGGAGATGGCGTGGCACCAGGCGGACTGAGAGTGGAAGGTGTTCACTGAGTTGGAAGGGTTTTGTTTTGTGGGAATGGAGGGATGTGGATCATGTACAGGCCGAGGGCATCAGTTTAACTTGGCATCATGTCCCTGTGCTGGACTGCTCTATGTTCTATGAATTGCTCAATAAGCCAATATACTTGACGGTGCCAAAGAGGTAATATCACACAATACTTGACCAGAGGGCCAAGAGTGTTTTAATGTCATCTGTACTTGCAGGTTTGTAAACACAGCACTCAATAGATAAGATAATAATCAACAATCCTAAAAGGTTCAATAAATAAAAAACCCAATATAGCGCCAAAAAGAAGACAAAGCCCAAAGTCCCGTGGACAACCAAGGCTGATACATCAGTCTGAAGAAGGGTCTCGACCCGAAACGTCACCTATTCCTTCGGTCCATAGATGCTGCCTCACCCGCTGAGTTTCTCCAGCATTTTTGTCTACCATGGAGATATGGGAGCAGATGAGCAGAGTAGAACAAGGAGATAGATTTGGGTCAAGAAGGAACTGCAGATGCTGGAAAATCGAAGGTAGACAAAATTGCTGCAGAAACCCAGCGGGTGCGGCAGCATCTATGGAGCGAAGGAAATAGGCAACGTTTCGGACTTTGGCACATTGGCCATGCTTTAAAGGAGGAAAAGTGTAAAGAGTATAAACTCAGAGCTTGAGGCATGAGCTAGATAAGATTCTTGATCAGCACGGGAGTCGGGGTAATGGGAAGAAGGCAGGAGAATGGGGGTTAGGAGGGAGAGATAGATCAGCCATGATTGAATGGCGGAGTAGACTTGAAGGGCCGAATGGCCTGATTCCACTCCTCTTCCTTATGACCTTATGGTAGCTAAAAGTGTAAAATTTCCAATCTTTCATGATCAATATGAAAAGAGAAAGACTACGGGAACGGATCTGCCGGCTCCGGCCGGGGCGGGGTTCCAATTCCCAGGCAGATTCGACCCGTCGGTCGGCCGCGGATGTCCCGATGTCCCGATGAGGTCGAGATCGGACACCTCACCCGGCCAAGGCACTACATTTTCGGGGGGACTTCCGGGATGGCGGGAGGGGGGAGGGAAGGGGGGGGGGTTTCGAATGCGCTCCCGTAATTTTGTCCGGATTAAAAGGAGGTGCTGGATCACCAGTTACATAGAAAATAGGTGCAGGAGGAGGCCATTCGGCCCTTCGAGCCAGCACCGCCAACTCCAACTCCACCAGTTGCCGGATAATCGGAGGTGGACCTGTATCTGGTGCCAAGCAGGTAAAGGGCAGCCAAATAATGCTCACTATTGTCCCTCCGGCAACCAAGAAACCGAGGGTCAGATGAGTTACCACTGGTGAAGGTACTAGAGGATTACTGTGGTTTTAAAGACTCTTTACGTGTGGAACCTGACACAAGATACAAGGAACCTTGAACCAATGACTCATCCATTTGCTTGCCAGAGGCACATTTTTCATCAATTTTACATCACAGTCTTAGGTGCAGTCAAAATTATTTCCATTCCAAAGAGAATAAAAAGATTTTTAAAAAATCAGGCAACCTGGTTTAAAAGGAATGGATGCCGTCGTGCTTGTATTTTTCTGGGTTTGTTTTCATCTTACAATATCCACATGTCAAATAAATCATAATCTAAGTACAAATTCATGTTCATAAGTTATAGGAGCAGAATTAGGCCATTCAGCCCATCAAGTCTACTCCGCCATTCAATCATGGCTGATCTATCTTTCTCTCTCAACTCCATTCTCCTTCCTTCCCCCCATAACCCCCGACACCCGTATTAACCAAGAATCTGTCGAACTATCCACCGTAAAAATGTCCACCTACTTGGCCTCCACAGGCATCTATGACGGACAGATTTGCTATTTTGAACGATTAGTCTCATCGGGGGCCAACATGTCCCATCTACACTAGTCCCACCTGCCTGCGTCTGGCCCATATCCCTCCAAACCTGTCCTGATCATTAGTTTAGTGTATTATAGTCACATGTACCGAGATACATTCCAAAAAAAAGCTTTTCACTGAACATCAATGCACATAATTTAAGAATAAGGAGTAAGCCATTTAGAACAGAGACGAGGAAACATTTTTTCTCACAGAGAGTGGCGAGTCTGTGGAATTCTCTGCCTCAGAGGGCGGTGGAGGCAGGTTCTCTGGATACTTTCAAGAGAGAGCTAGATAGAGCTCTTAAAGATAGCGGAGTCAGGGGATATGGGGAGAAGGCAGGAACGGGGTACTGATTGGGGATGATCAGCCACGATCACGTTGAATGGCGGTGCTGGCTCGAAGGGCCAAATGGCCTCCTCCTGCACCTATTGTCTATTGTTTATTGTCTATTGTCACAACAACAAACTCCACACTAAACTTTCAAAACAACGAATTTACATTTAAATCATTTGTTTATTTGAGAAGTGAATGTTGTAAAGGTGCAGAACTTTTTCCCTGTGTCTGGTCATTAATAAATCGCCAGTACACACACACAGAATTGATTCCAAACCTGAAACCAAATGTGAATTTTAAAACATCTAAATAGTTGCTTACAATAATCATTTTTTCGATCTAAATTATTTTAAAATACTTTTGTGTTGTCAGGACCACACACATTGACAACAAAAGCATCTCAAACTGCCCTGTACTGCGTTATCATATCAAGCGGCGTTACATATTAAACGTTTGTAGTTTGAACTTTAAAGCTGCTGCCTTTTAATTCAAAGAGACAATACTGATCACGGTGTCAAGGCTGGAAGGCTAACAACATAAAATGTGTTCTCCCAAAAATAAAATGTACAGTACTTTCTATTTACAGGAGATTTCTGCATGTTGTCTATATATTTAAAAAAAAACATAATTTAACTTTCAATTCTGGCCTTTGTAGATATATTCTTGAAAAACAATCCGATTAAATTCTAAAGCAATTTCTCCTCGCTGGCAAGCACTGTTTGGGTCAGCCACGAACACAGAGCCATTGAATTCTTCCCTCTGCTTTCCTTCCAGAGAGGTTGGAGCAGCAATCTACCTGGAATTCCTTTCTCAATCTTGTGTTTATATCCTGGATATATTATGTTCATCCGTCCCAGCGCCTCTCTGAGCTGGGATTGATACCCAGACAACTAACTCAACATTGCAACCAGCAGACAAAAGGCAATGCAAACGATGCAACTTCCCAGCGACTCGCACAAACCTCCTCCACCTCAACAAATCAGATGGGATTTGTTCCACTCCTTCTATTAAACAGGGGCACATTTTAGCACCAAGCCAACACTTACCTTTCGCTCCCCCAGCGTTTGCTCCAACTTGTAGTATTTCTATTTTTCTTTCTTCTTTTTTGGTTTTGCACTTCCGTTTCTCAGCAGCCTGCGTTACCCAACAGGAAAGGTTGCATTTCAGCCGGGTTTAAAATACGGAACTGATTCTGTGCAGCGCGTTTTGCATTACACACACACATGTATCAGTGGTAGCAGCGAGTGAGTGTTGTTTCAGCAGCGGCTGCCCGGATCCCCGCTGCAGCAGCAGCAGCAGCTCAAGTTTGCAAATGCATTGCATTGCATTACAACAGCTGGAGGAGGAGGAGGAGGGGGGGGGGGGGGCTCACACTGTACAGATGTTAGCAGCTGTACAGGTACGCTGCAGCCCCCTGCACCCTCCACTCGGGCGGTGGGGTGGAAACTCAGCCCCTCCCTCCGAAGTACAGAATAACTCAACCCTTTGTTTCCAAAATAACTTGGAATTCATTCTACAGCTTCCTTGAGCCTCGTCCCCTTTGATCTCTCGTTTTCACACCCCGCACTTCCCTATCTTTGTCTCCCCCTCCCCTCACTCTCAGTCTGAAGAAGGGTCTCGACCCAGAAACGTCACCTCCCGATTCCTTCTCTCCAGAGATGCTGCCTGTCCCACTGAGTTACTCCAGCATTTTGTGTCTGTATCTTCGGTGTAAACCAGCACCTGCAGTTCCTTCCAACACATTGCACTTTCTGCAACTCTCCCCCACAACCCCCACCCCCTCACCCACCCCAACAACCCCCACCCCCACTACAAATTATCCTACTATTTAAAACTTTAAATTCATAAACAAAAATGTGTTCATTCTTTCCTCCAGCTGGGATTGATAACCAAGCAACTAATCTACATTGCAACCAAAAGACAATGCAAACCATAAACTTCCCAGCAATTCATTAGCTTATACATTACCTTTTGACCCAAGTAGGAGTTGAAGGTTTCAGTTCACTTTAGTTTATTGTCACGTGTACCGAGGTACAGTAAAAAGCTTTCGTTGCACGCTATCCACTCAGCGGACTGGTTACCATCGAGCTATTCACAGAGTACAGATACATGATAAGGGAATAAAGTTTAGTGCAAGATAAAGCCAGTAAAGTCCGATTAAAGATAGCCTGATACAAAGCCCTGCTCTAAGATCTCTGGTCTGACAGTAGTTCAGGACCGCTCTCTGGTTGTGGTAGGATGGTTCAGTTGCCTGATAACAGCTGGGAAGAAACTACCGCTGAATCTGCAGGTGTGCGTTTTCACACTTCTGTACCTTTTGCCCGATGGGAGAGGGGAGAAGAGGGAGTGGCCGGGGTGCGACTCGTCCTTGATTATGCTGCCGGCCTTGCCGAGGCAGCGTGAGGTGTAAATGGAACCAATGGAAGGGAGTAATCAGATGGGAAGAGCAGGAGGCCAGAATTAATCTAATGCAAATGGACTTTTGAGGAGAAGGTTTTTGCAAACAGACTTATTGTGAGCAACCTCTGTGACGATTTACCTGTGCAGATAACAGCTGGAACACCACCCATCCATTTCATTGTTTCTCCACAGATGCTGCTTGTCCCGCTGACTTACTCCAGCACTCCAAGAGTCAGGAGTGTTTTAATGTCCCTATGTCCCAGATAGGACAATAAAATGCTTCCTGCTGTAGGAAGGAACTGCAGATGCTGGTTTAAATCGAAGATAGACACAAAAAGCTGGTGTAACTCAGTGGGACAGGCAGCATCTCTGGAGAGAAGGAATGGGTGAAGTTTCAGGTTGAGAACATTCTTCAGACTTCTTACTTAGAAACATAGACATAGAAACATAGAAAATAGGTGCAGAAGGAGGCCATTCGGCCCTTCGAGCCAGCATCGCTATTCATTGTGATCATGGCTGATCGTCCCCTATCAATAACCCGTGCCTGCCTTCTCCCCATATCCCTTGCAGCACCACAACGGAATATGTAAACATATTACACTGTAAATAATATAATAAACAAGAGATAACTTTGTGTCTATCTTCAGAATATTGTGCGGGAATCATATTGCAATTGGAGAGGTTGGGATTTTGGGGGGGGGGGGGGGGACATGTACGTTATCAATCAAGACACAGAGAAAATGCAGCGTTGGAATCTTGACCATAGCACAGAAAGTGCTGGAGGAACTCAGCATTCTCAATCCCTTAAGATTCACTGCACAATTGAAGATTGAAATTGTTGCAAGCATTCGGCACATCAGGCAGCATATATGAGGCGGGGTATATGTGGAACAAGCTGCTGGAGGAGGTAGTTGAGGCAGGTACTATAACAACATTTTAAATGCTTTTGGACATGTACATGGATGGGAAAGGTTTAGAGGGTTAAGTAAGTAAGTTTATTGGCCAAGTATTCACATACAAGGAATTTGCCTTGGTGCTCCACCCACAAGTAACAACAGGACATACAGTGACAGTTACGAATGACTCAGAAAACACTAAACATTATAGGTCACATGCTGATAAGTGGGGCGAGTAGATAATAGACAATAGACAATAGGTGCAGGAGCAGGCCATTCGGCCCTTCACGCCAGCACCAGAGTATAGAAAAGGCATCTTGGTCGACATGGGCAAGCCGGGCTGAAGCGCCTGTTTCTATGCTGCATGGCTCTATGGGCGGCACAGTGGCGCAGCGGTAGAGCTGCTGCCTTACAGCGCCCGGTTCGATCCTGACGACGGGTGCTTGCTTGTAAGGCGTCTGTACGTTTTCCCCGTGACCTGCGTGGGTTTTCTCCAGGTGCGCTGGTTTCCTTTCACATTCCAAAGACCGACAGGTCTGTAGACTAATTGGTTTGGTAAAACAGTAAGATTAAACGAGAATTTACCAGTTTGAAGTTTGATCTGTATTTTATGAGGAGTTACGTGAAGAACCCGTCCAGCACGCATGCGCGACATACTTCAAAGCAGCGGTGTGGAATCACAGGAAACACAATAATTGAAATAAACATAGTAAAGAAAAGGAGAACTAAGATACCAGTTGATCTCTATAATTGAGGGTGGGAGCGGAGGGCACGTAATCCCTCATCGTAACTCCTCATAAAATACTTCAAACTGGTAAGTTCTCGTTTAATCTTACTGTTTTACTTCGGAGTCACGTGAGTGACTACATGAAGAATTTAAAGCTCTGTGATTTCAAACCGTGTAACAGTTCATACTTCACTCGCTGCCGAAGTCATTCAAGGAGGAAGTATGTTATCGTAATCAACCATGAATCTGTTTGTAAACAATAATGGTATTTATTAAACAATAACAAAAGAAAAATGCTCCCCCGGGGCTTAAATTATATATTTGCAGATTCTAAAACTCGTTCTGCAAATAACACAGGTTCTGCTAGCGGCTTGTGGTAGAACGTTTGGAACCTTTTCTCCATGGACCACCCCGCTGTAGCCAGGTGTGGTCCAGTGGCACGTCCATCCTTTTAGCCGCCGATGTGGATGTTGCCCTGGTGGAGTGAGATGTATACAATACAATTCAATACAATACCGTTTATTATCATTTGGACCTCAAATGAAGTTCAAACGAAATTTGGTTCTGCAGTCATACAACAAGAATAAAAACCAAGACACAACACAATTTACACAAACATCCATCACAGTGAATCTCCTCCTCACTGTGATGGAAGGCAAAGTCTTGTCTCTCCCTGCACTCCCCATTCTCCTCCCGATGTCAAAGTCAAAGCCCCCGGCAGGCGATGGTAAGTAAGTCCCGCGGCCATTTAGGCCGCGCCGGGCGATGCAAGGCCGCGCTTCGGGTCTTGATGTTGGAGCCCCCGGCGGGCGCTAGCAAGTCCCGCGTCCATTTAAAGCCGCGCCGGGCGATGTAAGTCCCCGCTCCAGGTCATCTTCAACCCCGCAACTCGGGCGGGAGTAGCTGCCGTTGCGGAAGCTCCGAAAAGCGGTCTCCCACCAGGGACCCGCGAGCTCCCGATGTCACCCGTCCACCAGACCTGCGGCTGGAGCCTCCGAATCGCCGGGGTCGGGTCGCAGCAGCGCGCCACCACAGCTCTCCACTCTCCGAACTCGGCCAGCTCCACGATGGTGAGTAAGTCCCGCAGGCTCCGCGACTGGAGCCCCAGGTCGTTCCGGTTGGAGGCCTCTCCACGGTGCTAGGCCCCACGACAACGGAGACCCGACAGAGAAAGGTCGGGTCCTCCATACAGGGAAAAGATTTTAAAAGTTTCCCCACCCACCCCCCACACATACCCGTTGAAAAAAAACTATACACTACACACTACTCTCAAACGAGAACAAAAAAATAAAAAAAGACAGACGGACTGCAGAGGCCGCTGCGACGTGGGTCACACCGCCTACCGGACTTTCCGTCAGTGTATATAAGTCAGTATCTACTCCAGCAGCTCCCAGTACCTGCTTGAGCCATCTTGAGATGGTTTGGCTCGACACCCGACCATGAGGTTTCTTGCGGCTGACCCATAAGGCTTTTTCTCTCCCTCGGGAATCTCTTGTTGTGTGATGTAAGTGAGTAAGTGAGTCATGACACACAACCGTGGGTCAGGTGGGTATGCCCGGAAATCCATAACTAGGCCTGAAGTTCCTGGCCTGCTCTGCTTTACCAGCTCCTGAATGGTGATGAGACCCAGTCTGGTGTTATAACCATGTTGTCCAGTCGCAGTAAGTGGAGGGACTGGACTCTTTGTGCTGAGACTAGTGCCATCAGCATGACCGTTTTCAGGGTTAGCTGTTCCAGGCGAGAGATCTGGCTGGTGACCATCCCCTTAGGTATGTCAGGACCACACTGACATCCCAGATTTGGGTGTACCTAGGTCTAGGGGGGTTGGAGTTGAATATATCCCTCATGAGTTTGGTCACCAGCGGGTGAGACCCTATGGCTGTTGTCCTGATACTTGTTTTAAGTAGGCTGACAGAGCACTTCTGGCAGTATTGATGGCGCTGTAGCTCAGTCCTTCATTATGGTGAAGGCCGGCGAGGAACTCCAGTACATTGGTTATGGTTGCAGATGAGTATGTTGTCCCAGGTAGTCGAGCAGTATCTTTCCCACTTCATGATGCTCGATAGGTATTGTTTCCTGGTGGACATACGGTGGGACGCTGTCATCGTGTTGATGGTCCTGTCAGACAATCCCAGGCCCAGCAGTGGTCTTTTCATAATCTGCAACCCAGTAGGTTAATTTTGTCATGGCATGGATGACTTATGCCTGATACCGGGTGAGTCAATAGGTCTGGACTACTGGGAAAGGTCATAGGAGTTTCGATGACCATGTCGAGGACCACTGGAACCATGGCTGTGTAGGCCAGTCGGGTACTATCAAAATACCTGAAGCAGAGTCCATCTGTATATTGCGTAGTACCCTACTGATGAGGCAGAAGGGGGAAAAGCATAAAATAATAGTTTCCCCAGTTCAGTGTGAATGCATCTATCGCTGCTGCCTCAGGGTCTGGTTCCAAGCGAAATACATTGGTACCTGGTGATTTAGTCTGGATGCAAAGAGATCGATATCTGGTGTGCCATATTGCTTTGTAATTTTAGCAAAAGCTTTAGGATTTAACATCCATTCGGTGTTATCATTGAATTTGCGTGACCTGGTGTCTGCCACTGTATTTAGCTTACCTGGTAGGTAAGTTGCTGATAGCCAAATATGTCTATCGACCCACCATTGCCAGATTTTGTTGACCAAATTGTCACATGATATTGATTTTATTCCACCCATATGGTTAATATAGGCCACCACCGTGGGTATTATCAATCTGTAAAAGAACATGCAAATGGTGCATATTCGTAGAATATGCTTTTAAACATAAAACG
Organism: Malacoraja senta; assembly: GCA_038087875.1. Lineage (NCBI taxonomy): Eukaryota > Metazoa > Chordata > Chondrichthyes > Rajiformes > Rajidae > Malacoraja > Malacoraja senta. The sequence goes on from CM075978.1 coordinate 192,448,560, forward strand.
CACCCAACATTTCAAATAATTTATGCCCAGTGTTTGTAGTAAAGATGATTCTAGGTTTGTCCATCTACCACCTGCGCTGGATATGGTATTAGTTGCTCCCCAGCCTTGAGCACTGGCATCTGTTTGTATAGTTAACGTTGGGTTATTGATGATGATAGGGCTGGAACTATGCCAACTGTGCTCTATCCACCATTGTAACTCTGATATTGCTTCAATGGGTAATTTCATGGTTCGGTCAAAGTGACCTGCATGTTGTTTTAACGCCTGTACTTTTGCCCTTTGTAGGTAACCTCACCAGTTCTGCTTGACCCTCTAGTTTTTCTTTGACTGAGGAGGGTAAAGACCCTTTGGGGTACATGCTGAACTGGTGGCATATTTTCTTGAATGAACTCTATTTTGTATCCACGAATACTGTTAAGTATATAACTATCATTCGTGATAGACCTCCATGCTTCAATGAATAGGTGTAATCTCCCCCCTGTTAGTACAGTTCCCCCACTTTTTATATGCTGGTAGGAACCAGACCCACCTACCTCCATAGTTATGGGAGTGTTCCTTTCTTCGGTTTCTTCATCCGTCGTTGTGCTGCTGGATGTACTGCTGGTTCGGGGTGGCGCATTTTCCATGGGGTCCGCTCTGGGCCCTGGCCTAAAAAAGGCTTTCGGGGATGGTATGCGGACCCCGAGCTTTCACCAGTCCCATAAGTTTGACGTCGACTGGTGGAGGCGGTGGGGTACTGCCGTCTGGGTTGTGTGGGTCTGCTCGTTCCGGGGCCTGCCCTCATGAGGCCGAATGCTTTGGACTCTTCCTCCAGGTCTTTCACTTGTTTTGACAAGTCCTTTCCAAATAATAGGATCTGTGGCTCTGAGGCTGGTGTTTTGCACAGTCCTGCAAATTTGGGATTGAGGGCAGGTCTTATTATCTCCTTGCGGAGGTTGTTTATCTCATATTGAGTGTTGCACAGCAGAGCCAGAGTGTCTTGCTGGTTTGTGGTCATATCCACCCCATCCACGGAACGAGCATAGGATGTTATACCTGTCGTCAGGAGCTTGAGGATACGCTGTAATTTTAGCTCCTGGTTCCGGATACTCTGCCCAACGTACCCCCAGATTTGGCTGTTAACGGCCGGTACGTTGAGTGAACTGCAGTTCTCCGGAGGCGAGTAGAGTTCTAGTGCCTCATTGACTACCTGTTCTTGTAGGGGTTTGAGGGACAGGTAGTCAATGCTGGCCGCCAGTTTTGGCTGCAACGGCCACCCTGCTCGTGGTGTAGCCACGTAGCGATTCACCACACCCAGCAGCTCTTCCTGGTCCTGTACCCCATGCGTACTCCCGATATCTTCGGACAATGACCCCTGTTCCAGCCCAGCCCAGCCCAGCCCTGGTCGCCAACACTGCCCTCGGCTGAGGGGGAAGCGATGGCCAGTGCATTGTAAGGCACTGATGTGGGAGTGCCTGAATTCCCTTGGCGAGACTGCTCCAGCTCCCGAAGCAAGTCTCGCTGGAGCATTTGCTCCATGAGCCTTTCCATGCGGCTCAGGCGGCTACCTCTGCCGCTCTCAGGCGGAGAGTCTTCCTCGTCGGAGTTATCAGATATCACCGGCCAGTCAGTTTTTCGTTTTGATTTACCTCCAGTCCGCTGCTGTTGGTCAGGCTGCGCTAGCGGTACTGGGCTCGGCTCGGTCTCAATGATTGTGGACCGCAGCATGTGCGGTCCAGGTGCCGCCTCTCGCCCCCCCACTGATGGGACACTCCTGTTCTGTTGGAGTCGAACGGGGGGCGGTCTTTTTCCCTTGCCGTGCTTTGCTCATTTTCCAGCTTCTTCAACCTGGAATTCACAAAGCAGAGCAAAGCTTCCTAAGTACGACCTCAGAGTAAGTACTTACCTGATGGTCCGCTTTTTAAAACTTGTAGCAGGAGCGCCTGTACTCCCGTTCGTCGCTGTTGCACTGCATGAACGCTAATGTCGCGATTGCGTGCTGGACGGGTTCTTCACGTAGTCACTCACGTGACTCCAAAGTAAAATTGTAAATTGTCCCTAGTGTGTGTGTGTGTGTGTGTAGGGTAGTGTTAGTGTGTGGGGATCGCTGGTCGGTGCGGGCACAGTGGGCCGAAGGGCCTGTTTCTGCACTGTATGACTCTATTACAGTCTTGGCCGAAGATGTTTTTGGCATCTTGGTCTGCAGTAGCATCGCGCTGGGAAACTGCGTGGTCATGGCTGGCATCCCGAGTTTCTATTTTCATTCCATGAATGTTTATGTTTAAGTTTATGTTTTAGTTTTCCTGCTGTTTCGCCCGAATTATTCAATCTGGTTTTTGTACTTGTCACATTTCCCAAAGAACTTTGACTTAGTTCCCAATGGTACGATTGTGAGGAAGGTATATAGGCTATCCTTGTTAGACACAAAAAGCTGGGGTAACTCAGCGGGACAGGCAGCATCTCTGGAGAGAAGGAATGGGTGACGCTTCGGGTCAGGACGCTTCTTCTGAAGAACGGTCTCGACCCGAAACGTCACCCACTCCTTCTCTCCAGAGATGCTGCCTGTCCCGCTGAGTTTACTCCAGCTTTTTGTGTCTATCTTCGGGAGTCGAGAGATATGTCTTCATTGCCTGTATATCCTTAACATGACTGAGCAGCAACTGTGATCTCCTTCACACAGCCTCCCTCCACCGATGCCTTCTATATCAACGGAGAAGAAAGAGTCAGGGTGTTTAATGGTCATATGTAGCGAAGACAAAACAATGGAAGTCTTATTTGCAGCAGCATAACAGGCAGCGTTAGAGTTGGGTTCAATCCTGACTACGGGTGCTGTCTGTACGGAGTTTGTACGTTCTCCCCGTGACCGCGTGGGTTTTCTCCGGGATCTCTGGTTTCCTCCCACACTCCAAAGATGTGCAAGTTTGTAGGCTAATTGACTTCGGTAAATTGTAAAATTGTTCCTCATGTGTAGGACAGGTAGGGTTGCCAACTGTCCCGTATTAGCCGGGACATCCCGTATTTTGGACTGAATCGGTTTGTCCTGTACGGGACCGCCCTTGTCCCGTATTTGACTGCTGTTACACGGGTCGAGGGGACTGTTGGGTCGGAGCGAAACGTCGCCTATTCCTTCGCTCCACAGATGCTGCCTCACCCGCTGAGTTTCTCCAGCTTTTTTGTCTACCTTTGATTTTTCCAGCATCTGCAGTTCTTTCTTAAACGATGGTTGGCGATGAATCGGTAGGCCGAAGGGCCTGTTTCCACGCTGTATCTCTGTAGTAAACTGAACTGAAGAAGCAAACTTGCAAGTGCAACCCACAAGGGACAAAATTGGATGCCTGCCAACTGAGGTGACCTCTCGCTGCTAATCATGGCCAGTTTGCTCTACTTTCTTTTTCTGTGTAAAGCGGAAAGTTTGCGAGCACTGTCTCGGTCCCCTTATCCTGACAAAGTTGCTGTCGTTCCCATGGCAATTTTACATTCCACGTTAGCAAGTAACCAATAAATACGCGTAGGGAGACAAAGAGACAAAGCCCACACGATGGGGGGATGGGGGGGAAGGCTTTTACACACTAACACAACCGCTGAATATCTCATGAGAGAGAGAGTTAGAATTAGCTCTTGGGGCTAAGGGAATCAAGGGATATGGGGAAAAAGCCAGAGCAGGGTACTGATTTTGGATGATCAGCCATGATCATATTGAATGGGTGGGGTGGGAGATTGCAACCTTCACGTGGTCCACCCTGTTTCAACGAATGCAATCAACCTGGCGTGCACAAACAGAAGATCAAACAGAACAAGTTGTCTTACAACTTTAGGCCGTGCACGCCATACGCAAGAAGAAGATATTGAACGGCCTACTCCTGCACCTATTTTCTATGTTTCTATAAACACAGAATATTCTGCATCTACTCAGAAAAGCCGAGTGTAACAAACTCCGGGTTTTTTTTCCCCTCTCTGCAAAAACGCCGTCTGTTTTAATGTTTCCAGCAATTTTTTGTTTTGTTTTTTAAACAACCTCACACCATGCTTTTCAGTTTGCAATTTGCCAACATTGTGCGACAAAGTCAAGATTATTAGCAAGCCGGAGAAATCCCAAGACATGAATATGGGCGTATATGTCTGTCACTCAGTGATATTTCATTAATCTAAAATGCATTTAGGTCATTGGAGTATTCAATTAGCTGCACACATCCCGTGGCAAACACTAGATTATGCTGGGGTGGACGATATCCATTAGTGTAGTTCAGTTTACATATACAGCATGGAAACAGGCCCTTCGGCCCATCGAGTCCGCACCGGCCAGCGATCACCCCGTACACCAGTTCTGCACGCTAGGGGCAATTTACAGAGGGGCAATTAACCTACAAACCCGCACGTCCTTGGGATGTAGGAGGAAACCAGAGCATACCATTCAAGGATTCTTAAAGGGTTGGATGCAGGAAAAATGTTCCCGATGTTAAGGGGGGGGGGGGGGGGGTTAGTCCAGAACCAGGGGTCACAGTTTAAGAATAAGGGGTAGGCCATTTAGGACTGAGATGAGGAAAAACATTTTCACCCAGAGAGTTGTGAATCTGTGGAATTCTCTGCCGCGGAAGGCAGTGGAGGCCATTCACTGGATTATTTCAAGAGAGAGTTAAGGGCCTGTCCCACTTGCATGCGATTGCATACGTCTGGCGCGACCAAACGTGGTCGCTCGAGGCGTACGGCCGCGCGGGGCCGGTCCCACTTCAAAGCGCGGAGGCGTATGGAGTTGTGCGGGGCTGGTCCCGACATCGCGCGGGGCTCTGGAAATCCTGCACTGTCCGAACATTCCGCGCGCCAACGGCCTGTCGGCCCGCAGACGCATTGAGGGCGAAAGCAGCGTCTTGACGGCGTACACAGTCTTGAAGTCGTACGCAGTGTCTTGACGGCATACGCCTAGCGCGTGGCGTTGCGTGATGACGCCACCACCCGGCGTGCCGTTGCGTGATGACGTCACCGCCCAACGCCGTGTGACGCCCAAATTCAGTCGGCCCGCCTCCTGCCCAGCTGATTGGTAAGTATGACGTAAATGACATCACGCGCGAACTTAGCGCGAATTCCGCTCCCGTTTTGGTCACGCCAAACGCACGCAGTCGCATGCAAGTGGGACAGGCCCTTTAGATATAGCTATGAGGACTAAAGGAATCAGGGGCTATGGGGGGGGAAAGCAGGGACGGGGTACTGATTTTAGATGATCAGCCATGATCATATTGAATGGCGGTGCTGGCTCGAAGGGCTGAATGGCCTACTCCTACACCTATTTTTCTATTTCTATCCACATGGTCACAGGGAGAATGTGCAAAAAGTCCACACAGACAGCACCCGGGGGGTAAGGATCAAATCTGTGTCTCTGGTGCTGTGAGGCAGCAACCCTACCAGCTCTGCCACTGTCGGTCAGTTAGATTGTCAAAGGTATTACGCCAAGAGGCACATATGAAAAAGTTAAATCGGCCAAAGCGACAGACAATATTTCTCCCTCTAAAGTTTATAGGACTAGGGAACCAAAAATTCTTGATGAATGTTTGAATAAGCATCCTAACACTGAAAAATTAATAGCTTATATTTATAACATTCTCCTAAATAACGAGGTACCACTGATGGAACTATATAGACATAAATGGGAAAATGAGTTAGGTTATCCTATTACGAAAGATATTTGGGACGAAAGTTTACAACATATACATCAATGTTCGTTAAATGCCAGACATGCTTTAATACAATTTAAAGTCTTACACAGATTACATTACTCCAAAATAAAACTAAATAGAATTTTCCCACATATCTCTCCTATATGTGATAAATGCCTGCATCTAGAGGCCAATTTAACACATACCTTTGCAAATTGTATAAAAATTAAAAATTACTGGACTGATATTTTTCAAATAATTTCTGAAGTTGTTAATACCAAATTGGCTCCAGACTCAAAATTAATAATTCTTGGGATATCAGAACAAAGTTTAACACTCACAACAAGCCAAAGAAACTTCCTTGGCTACAGTATAATAACTGGGAAAAAATTAATATTACAATATCTGGAAAAACACAATAAAATGTGGGGAATGGATAGACTTATAATAGCGTCATAGAGATAGTTTCGAAGGTTAGAAATAGTAATTACATGCTAATCCTGAAGGTTCAAGGGGCTTCAGTCGGCTTTATTCATTGCCTATTTGAAGGGATAGAGTGGCCCAGCGCGAAAGCCCGACTGAAGCTTGAACTTAGGATTAGATGTAATTATATTTCATAACCTACGAACTTATCTCCTATGACGTATTATAAGTTATTCATTCCACCTCTTTTTCTTTTTAGATATTGTAATTCTTCCTTCTCTCTATTTTTCTTTTTCTATCTATATAAAAAAAACCCACTAGAAGCAGAATTAACTGACAATTGACAAATTTAATAATGTATGAGTGATTGATGTATATGAAAAGTTTTTTCTTTTCCTATTATAATATGTTACTCTACATTGTAATATGTTTGCTTCTAATAAAAATTTATATCACATAAATGTGAGCAGCCACTGCTCCTTGGAGAGTGGAGATTTATTTGTTTTCATGACAATAGATCACGAAAGTTCTCAGGTGTGTTCCATTCACTCCATTTACACGGAATGTCATGTTGACATTCTTGGATCAGAGACAAAGCCACATCCAGAGCCATCGACATTGTAACTGTAAACCCTCGTTATAAAGGACATGAATGTTTAAGAAGGAACTGCGGATGCTGGAAAATAGACAATAGATGCAGGAGTAGGCCATTCGGCCCTTCGAGCCAGCACCGCCATTCAATGTGATCATGGCTGATCATCCCCAATCAGTACCCCGTTCCTGCCTTCTCCCCATATCCCCTGACTCCGCTATTTTTAAGAGCCCTATCTAGCTCTCTCTTGAAAGCATCCAGAGAACCTGCCTCCACCGCCCTCTGAGACAGAGAATTCCACACTCACCACTCTCTGTGAGAAAAAGTGTCTCCTCGACTCTGTTCTAAATGGCTTACTCCTTATTCTTAAACTGTGGCCCCTGGTTCTGGACTCCCCCAACATCGGGAACATGTTCCCTGCCTCTAGCATGTCCAAACCCTTAACAATCGAAGGTAGACAAAAATGCTGGAGAAACTCAGCGGGTGAGGCAGCATCAATGGAGCGAAGGAATTACTCGCTCCATAGATGCTGCCTCACCGGCTGAGTTTCTCCAGCATTTTTGTCTACCATGGAGGGGGGGGGGGGGATAGTGTCCATCATTGTCAAATGTCCACTATAACCGAGTACGGTATTATCATTGTGTCGGAAGGAACTGCAGGTGCTGGTTAACACTGAAGAAAGACACAAATAGCTGGAGTAACTCAGCGGGTCCGGCAACGTCTCCGGAGAAAAGGAATAGGCGACGATTCAAGTCTGAAGAATCTTGACCCGAAACATCATCTATTCCGTTGCTCCAGAGACTAAGGTCCAACAATTGTATGTTTTAAAAACAAAGAACTGCAGATGCTGGTGAACACACAAAAGGTGTGTTGGAATAACTCAGCGGGTCAGGCAACATCTCTGGAGAACATGGATAGATGACTTTTCAGGCCGGGTCTTCTTCGGACTGATTCAGCCTGCTGAGTTACTCCATCACTTTGTCATTTCACTTTAAAATTTCCACGGGGTGGCGCCGCGATGGCAGCCTCGCCAACAGCCTGTCCTTTTCATCTTTTTTGTTGTTGCTTTTAGTGTGTTTTTCAATCCCTTGGCGTGATATTTGACTCAGCATTGAAATTTGACAAACAAGTCAATGCCGTGGTAAAAGCTAGCCTCTTCCAGCTTCGGACGTTAGCTAAAATAAAACAATTCCTCCAGTTTGATGACCTCGAAAAGATCATCCACACATTTATCTCCTCCCGCCTAGATTACTGCAACTCCCTTTACACTGGCATCAGCCAATCTTCCCTGTCCCGCCTGCAACTGGTCCAAAACGCCGCAGCGGGACTCCTGACGGGTACCCGAAAAAGGGACCACATCACCCCGATTCTGGCCTGTCTCCACTGGCTCCCTGTGCGGTTCCGTATAAACTTCAAGATCCTCCTTTATGTTTACAAAGCCCTTAACGGGCTTGTCTCCACCTACATCGAAAGTCTGCTCACCCACCACACCACCTCCAGGTCCCTCAGATCTGCCGACTTGGGGTTACTGAACATCTCGCTGTCTAGGCATCTCAGGGGCGACCGCGCCTTTGCGGTTGCAGCTCCTAGACTGTGGAACAGCATCCCTCTTCCCATCAGAACTGCCCCCTCCATCGACTCCTTTAAGTCGAGACTTAAAACTCATCTTTACTCTCAAGCCTTTCTTGACGTCCTCTGAGGGAGGGCTATATGTATGTATTTATGTATGTACTTAATCTATAATCCACTGTTGTATAACGTTAGTATCTCCACCAATGTAAAGCACTTTGGCCAACGAGAGCTGTTTCTTAAATGTGCTATAGAAATAAAGTGACTTGACTTACCTTGGGCGTTATTGTGTCTCATGTTGTAGCCCCTGGGGGCAGCACTTTCAACAGGTCGCTGCCACTGACAGGACGTGCTCCATGGGTCACCATGGGGCTCCCTCCCCTCTCACCAGCTGCCGCTTCTTCCCGTCGGCTGTCGCTTTGTCCACTGCCTGCTCCACCGCTGCCTCCTCCTCCTGTTCCCCCAGCTGTCGTAGGTTGTCGCCAGGATGACGTAGGTTGTCGCCGGTGCTGACTTTGTTTTTCTTTTGTTGTTAAAGTTTGATTCTAGTTCAAATTTTATGCCGAATGGGGGGTCCAGTCGCTGGTTTTTCGGCGACCTGCCGCGACTATGACAGTGGCCGGCAGTCGCCTAAAATTAGCCTAAGTGGGACAGGCCCATTACTCTATAACTTTGCGTCCTTTTATGCATTATTCAATAACTGCAGTTCCTTGTTTCTATGCTTGGTGTACTCATCACGGTGACAGATGCAGATATCAACTAGTACATTGATTCATGAGTGGTAAACATTAGCTTGCACCCATGGCTGGTTGTTCTGAAGACTGTGGTGAATTACAAATATATTTTGATGTATATTTATTCAAGGGAAGCGAACCTCATTGGGCATTGAATTACTCATCGGCAGTTGTCCTTGGGAAAGTGCTGCTCCTCTGCCTGCTTGAACTGCTGCTATAGAAACATAAAAAATAGGTGCAGGAGTAGGCCATTCGAGCCTGCACCACCATTCAATATGATCATGGCTGATCATCCAACTCAGTATCCTGTACCTGCCTTCACGCCATACCCCCTGATCCCTTTAGCCACAAGGGCCACATCTAACTCCCTCTTAAATATAGCCAATGAACTGGCCTCAACTACCTTCTGTGGCAGAGAATCACCACTCACTCATTGAGGTGGTGGCATACTGCTGGAAAGTCCCAGTATCTTGACCCCAGTACAGTGATGGAAAGACCGTATATTTCCATGTCAGACTGGTGCATGTTGATAGGTTAAATGGCTTGGTTAACAATTATAAATTGTCCCTTGTGTGTGGCATAGGGCTAGCTAGTGTATGGAGATCGCTTCTTCTTCTTCATCTTGCGTATGGCGTGCACAGCCTAAAGTAGTAGGACAACTTGTTCCAATTGATCTTATTTGATTGTGCACGCCTGGTTGATTGCATTTGTCGAAACAGGGCGGACCACGTGAGGGTTGTAATCTCCCACCCCATGGAGATCGCTGGTCAGCGTGGACTCTGTGGGCCAAAAGGCCTGTTTCTGCGTTGTATCACCAAATTAAACTAAACTAATCTGCCGCATGCTTCCAGGAGTGCTGGCTAACCAAATGCTCGAAACAACAAACATGTGAAATGGTTTGGCTTTCCACAATGACTTATGTTTTTCCTTTAAAGAATATTTGGATTTGAGTACAGCAAAGAGTGTGATTCTCACTTCTACTTATCACACTGATACTTGTAATTATTCTCTATTGAAGTTCTGAGCGAGAATACTGTCCTCGTTTTCATTTTCTCGCATGCTATTTCGAGCAACACCACATCCACTGGTCCAATGTATAAATTTAACACACGACTTAAACCAGCTTGACATCCTTGGCCTTTACAACAAGAGGAGTCGAGTATAGGAGCAAAGAGGTCCTTCTGCAGTTGTACAGGGCCCTAGTGAGACCACACCTGGAGTATTGTGTGCAGTTTTGGTCCCCCTAATTTGAGGAAGGACATTCTTGCTCTTGAGGGAGTGCAGCGTAGGTTTACAAGGTTAATTCCCGGGATGGCGGGACTGTCATATGCTGAGAGAATGGAACGGCTGGGCTTTGTACACTCTGGAGTTCAGAAGGATGAGAGGAGATCTTATTGAAACATATAAGATTGTTAAGGGTATGGACACGCTCGAGGCAGGAAACATGTTCCCGATGTTGGGCGAGTCCAGAACCAGGGGCCACAGTTTAAGAATAAGGGGTAAGCCATTTAGAACGGAGACAAGGAAACACTTTTTCTCAGAGAGTTGTGAGTCTGTGGAATTCTCTGCCTCAGAGAGGGGCAGAGGCCGGTTCTCTGGATACTTTCAAGAGAGAGTTAGATAGAGCTCTTAAAGATAGCGGAGTCAGGGGATATGGGGAGAAGGCAGGAACGGGGTACTGATTGGGGATGATCAGCCATGATCACATTGAATGGCGGTGCTGGCTTGAAGGGCCGAATGGCCTACTCCTGCACCTATTGTCTATTGTCGTCCCTTCCAAGAGAATTCCACTGACCACTTTGATCTGCATCCTTCAAAGATGGTTTTTCAGTTCTCGCTCAAGGCTCACATTTTTATTGAATTGATTGAAAGCATTAAACCAGGTGCTGCCTGGCCCAGCACTTTAGAAATACATAGCTTAATAGAGAACTACATATGCTGGAAAAATCGAAGGTAGACAAAAATGCTGGAGAAACTCAGCGGGTGAGGCAGCATCTATGGAGCGAAGGAATAGGTGACGTTTCGAGTCGAGACCCTTCTTCTCGAAGGAATAGGCGACGTTTCGGGTCGAGACCCTTCTGCTCGAAGGAATAGGTGACGTTTCGAGTCGAGACCCTTCTTCTCGAAGGAATAGGCGACGTTTCGGGTCGAGACCCTTCTGCTCGAAGGAATAGGCGACGTTTCGGGTCTCGACCCTTCCGGGTCTCGACCCGAAACCTCACCTATCCCTTCGCTCCATAGATGCTGCCTCACCCGCTGAGTTTCTCCAGCATTTTTTGTCTACCTTGGAAATAAATAGGGTCATTTTCAGTTTGGTAGTCAAACTGATGAGCTTTACAAGGGGCAATAGTCTAGAGATACAGCATGAAAACAGGCCCTTCGGTCCACCCAGTCCTCACCCGTTCTATGCTATCTCACTATCTCGTCCCTTCCCTGCACACTAGGGGCTATTTACAGAGGAGAATGAACCTACAAAACCCGCACGTCTTTGGGATGTGGGAGGAAAGCGGAGCACCTGGACGAAACCCTTGTGGTCACAGGGAGAACGTGCAAGCCCCAGTCAGCACCCGAGGTCAGGAGGGAACCCGGGTCTCTGGCACTGTGAGGCTGAGCCTCTACCAGCTGTGCCGCCCCCATGCTGAGCTAAACTAAGCTGGGAAGAATTTGTTAATAACTTTGATCAACGCCACACAATTTATCTGACTCATGTTGATGATCTTAATCATTTCCAAGAGCTGATCATATGTTTATCTGTAACTAACTTGGTGATTGCCCAACACACACTGCATTAGTCAGTCGCTAGGCTCTTTTCTATCTTTCCCTGTCCCAAAACACGCACACCCACACAGGCCCCGTCTATCCCTCGGGTTCATCGCTTTCCAGACCTCTGACGCAGCCTCTGAAATACTTCCTTAGTTGTGGAACCATCCCGATTCTACCCCTGGTGTTATATATATAGCGTGGAAACAGGCCCTTCGGCCCACTGGGTCCGCACCGACCAGCGACCCTGCATATTAACGCTATCCTAAACACCCTAGGGACAATTTTAACATCTACCAAGCCAATTTACCTACAAACCTGTACGTCTTTGGAGTGTGGGAGGAAACCGAAGATCTCGGAGAAAACCCACGCTGTCACGGGGAGAACGTACAAACTCCGTACAATCAGCACCCATATTCGGGATGGAACCCCTGTCTCTGGCGCTGTAAGGCAGCAACTCAGCCACTGCGCCACTGTGCCGCCCTGCTGCACAGAATCGCTCCGTGTCAACGTCCGAACTCACAACGAGCAGCTTTAGCACCTTCAGACATATTCTAATCATTATCGTGAGAAACTTTCTCCAAAATTGCAGCAGACTTTAAACAAACACGCCTTATGATGTTAACAAACCATTTAAGTGATCGTTTTCATTCTTTCCTGAATATAAGCCCCCAGGGTGCTTTACTCTTTTAAAGTGCATTTAACTCAAGCAGAGCAAATTAAATTGGCTTTCATTGGTCTTTTGGAAAAGCATTGAAGGCTGCATCAGAAGCAATGAGCAATAAAGAAAGGATTTGTGACTACACAATGCTATATTCAACATTTCCTATTCATTTTGAAATAAAACAGATGTGACTGATTCACCATTTATGACTTTCTCAATCAATTTTCCAGCTATGTTTCACTAAACGTAGTTTATGAGTGACACCTCCCTCGTTTCAAACGGTATGGATGCAATGGAATCTTCTATTTAGAGTGCTTGACAAAGGCCCCAAAGATTGGTTTAAAAAATGCTTAAGACAGCATGTCATGGCCATGGGAAAGACAATTTATTATATTAGCAATTACATGTCATCTTCTGAATTAACACGTTTCCTGGGGGAATCAATTATAAACCACAACCCATTTAGAAAAAAAAAAATTAAACAAAACTTGTGAAGACAGACATTTATGAATCAAAACCTAAAAGGCAACAAGAAAAAACAAGTTAACTGTGCAATTTATACGTTACCAGGGAGCAAGGTCCAACCGTTGGGGGGAGACGGGGGGGGGGGAAAGAGACAGAGAGAAAGAAAAAGAAACCGTGAGAAACAGAGAAAGACAAAAGAGACAGAGGACACAGAGAGAGACAGACAGACACAGAGAGCCAGATACATATACAGACAGGCACTGACAGGAGGGCGAGATGGGGGGGGGGGGGGAGAAGGGGGCAGAGACATTAAAAAAATGGTGACCTGTTAACTATGAAATGAATTAGAGGGGAAAAACAAAAAATACATTTGTTTCAAATACGCCATTATGAAGTGCACTGATAAAATGGTGACAATCACAAAAATAATTGCAGTCTGGTAATACACAACGAATTGGTCAACATCCTTGAAGAGGAAAGGTGAATCAAAACTTTGCTGCATAGCCTTAATTTGAAATAATTCTGATGGAGGCTTCACATCAGAATTCTCAACTCATCTTTCCTCTCCATTTCTGCTGTCGGGTGTACTGGGTATTCCTTGCATTTCCTGCAGTGGCAGTACAGTTCATATCACAAAAATGTCATACATCCCAAAAGTCACAGCACATATTATAGGTTCATTTTGCCATAATCACAATTTTGTCAGACTCTCTCATCTGGTAAACAAACTGTGGAAAATGTGTTTTTTTTTCTCCCCCCTCTGTAAGCGGGTGAGGTGACCGAACACAACAAATAGGTAAGAAACAACACAGCAAAGCACGGGGAAACAGGTCAACTGTTCCCAGATGTTTGAAACTATGCAAGTTTTTTTTTCCTTTGTATGAATGATTATAAAAAAGTTAAGGCAAACCATATAAACCTCAATATTTGATTTTTTTTTTTTCACTTTCAAAAGTTAGTCCACATTGCTTCAAGGATGTTGTGCTGTCTCAGAAACAGAGGGTCAATTATCACCTCAAACAAATTACTCACTACAACTAGCAACAGTCCTTAAATGGTGGGGAACATTTGCAATGGGTCCGATATCATTTTAACTACTGCTCCATGTTGACATGGCATTTTGCCATAGCTATCCTTGTTATTTGGTATATATTAATTTTAAGACCCCTTTCGTATCTGTCAGGTCACCTATGAATGTACACAGCAGAATAACCTAAAAATCAAGCATTAAATAGCCAAATTCTACTTGAAAACTGAAAATACATTCACAAATGACAACAATTATTTAAGCACCAGCAACTTAAATCTAAACTTCCATCCATTCTTAAATAGTTTCTGGTTTATCCCCCTTTGTTGTACAGCATCAACTTGGTTTAGAATGGATTAGCAGCTTATGCTGAAGCAATACAATTTATTCCCTACATTTAGTAAACTGATGTTTTTAAAAAAAAATGCATTCTTCATTAATGTATCTAATCAATAAAGTAAAGATTAACGGAATAACAATTTGGCATGAAATTTATACCTGACTAGTAAGATTTACTGTAATAAAGTAAGTTTTCTTGTACTGTTGTATATTTTCTAACACAAAAGTCAGTAATATTTTAAATCAGAAAGTATTTGTTACAGCTTTGAGATCAATATCCACAACTAGCACCATCTTAAACATTTTTTTTGATCACTGGTAAGGATTCAGCATGTGGATTTTACAGTACAAGTTCTGCATCGACGCATGCCTTCACAGAAAATCTCCAGCAATCATGTCATTTAAAAAAATATGTAAATAACGAGTTTTTGTGGAAGAATCAATGTTGAGTTAACGAGGCATCTTCACTTTCTGGTGTGGATTTTGTCCGAAGTTGAATGACGTACCATTCAATTAAGAGAGTCGTTTCTACTACTTAGATGATGATATGGTATGCAATTAGGAAACCGGTTGAAAAAGACACCTTGTGAATCAGACTGATTGCGAAATTTGTTGTTTGTTCAGCCGGACAAAGTATTCCAACAAGATACAGTCAACGAAATGTCAGAAGGGTGGTTGGGTGGAACTACAACTCATTTGGACCCCTTAGAGATCCTCGTTCTATTCTAAACGATACCCATTGTGATGAATAAGTAGATTTCTATTGTTCCATATTAGGATTACAATTATAAAATGAATAAACTATATTGGATAAATTAAATGGATTTAGTTTTCACTGTTGATTTAATTTTTTGTGTTACTTTTTAGTTGTTCATTTGACCTAAATATCTTGTGGATACCAATTGCAAAATTCTTAAAGAAATGAATCAAAAAAGAACATTTGATTTTTCCACTCCACTCCAGATGATTTTATTCAGCTTGCATATTAAGGATTATTTTTTCCCTACAGCAATGTCAATCGTCCATGTTTTTCTCCAGATATAGATTACGCCTGAACAGGGGGGCATTTGATATATCTGGCATTGACTCAATAGGTAAAATTTATCCACAGTTAATAGGAAAATTGTAGTGTGAACTTTTCCAGTAATGTTTATAAAGCATGTAAACACAGATGTAACTATATAATACAAGTTCTAAGTTTGTTAAATGATATTTGGTCATGATTTTATGTACAAGAAAGCAAGTTGGAAATGCTCTAGGCTGGAAGGGCTCAACAAACAGATACATGTACTTAAAAATTCAAGGACTAAAAGCAGTATCTATCAGAGCAGAACGCTGTGAGGTTATTCTCTACAGAAATTAAATATGGTTTTGCCTGTACTTAAAACTTGTACTAATACAACATAGAAAAAGCCAGAAATAGGGATAACAGATTTATGCTGTCATATCTATAGGGATGTATTTAGAAGGAAATTTGTGATCATTCCATTTGGTAAAATACAATATGAATATTTACTATTACACCTGAGACAAGGAAATATTAAAACTTCCTTTAAAATATTTCATCGGAACAATTCTGTTCATACAGCATCTTTAACAGTTGTACAAATATCTACATGCTGCACACAGAATTAAATAAACAGTATTAAAATGCTGCGTCTTACTTTTCCAGATGCCATGTGCTACTTAAAGCCTTAAACCTAGTGAAGTGCAGCAGCTGCTGGCCCAACCTCTTCTACTTCAGAATCCAAGTGAATCTGGAAGTTGCTGCATGGATAAGCATTAGTATAACACCTTCAAGCTTACCAAATAGCCTTCTTTCTAATATATAAACAAGAGTAAGAGAACATCATCGGGATCTGTTAAATTACCAATACTGAAAATTTTAAATTTAAATTTAAACTGCAATGACATGTAAAACTTGTTACCTCAAACACACAAAGATTACCAATGCAAATACTGTACCGATACAATCTTTTCTGTATATACACAATAAAAATGTCAGTATATGCAAAAATAATTTTAAAATCGTGCACAATGTATACATTTCTTGTAACATTTCAATTTTCCTTGCAAAGGAAGCAACAGAAATTTTCTTTTTTCAATAATTTTACGATCCTCCCTTCTCACATCAACATCCCATTACATCTTAAACCCGGAGAGGGGAATTTTTGTGCAACGATTCCATCTTCGTCAGAGTTCTGCTCCGCTGTAGCTTATGACCCATCTAAGTAGGGAAGCAATGTCTGTGACAACCACTGTAGCCCATGATCATTTTACAGCAATCTGGAGAAAAACAAAAAAATCATCTAAATCCATACTCATGGGAAAGCCTGAGCACATCCCATCTAGCGCTGCCCATCTCGCGTGGCTGATGAGATCGCTGCAGGAGTTTGCCTTAACCAAGTCAACAAACAGACTACCGACACAGGTCTGCCGAGGCGGTATCTCGCTTAGGCTTCTTTTTTTTGCTTGGAAATGATTGTTGATGTGGTTTGTTGACTGAATTCTGTTTGTTTGATACACTTCCAACTTGGCTGGAGTTCTGTTGTCCTTGGAAGCCTTTGATGGATGAACGGAAAAGTCTTGCTGCATTGAGCTGAAACACAGTCACATCAGAACTAAATATTATCTCCATCTTAAGTGTAACTTAAGTGTAACTATGTACCTCTTGCAGTCAAGTTGCAGCACCAATCTCAAATTGTTTATTAGCCGTAAAAGAACTTTAGACATCTTTCATTTGTAAAAGATATGGTATGACCACAAAAGCTAGATGCAGGAAAAATGTTCCCAATGTTGGGCGAGTCCAGAACCAGGGGCCACAGTCTTAGAATAAAGGGGAGGTCATTTAAGACTGAGGTGAGAAAAAACTTTTTCACCCAGAGAGTTGTGAATTTATGGAATTTCCTGCCACAGAGGGCAGTGGAGTTCAAGTCACTGGATGGATTTAAGAGAGAGTTAGATAGAGCTCTAGGGGATGGTGGAGTCAAGGGATATGGGGAGAAGGCAGGCACGGGTTATTGATTGGGGACGATCAGCCATGATCACAATGAATGGCGGTGCTGGCTCGA
Source organism: Malacoraja senta (assembly GCA_038087875.1). Lineage (NCBI taxonomy): Eukaryota > Metazoa > Chordata > Chondrichthyes > Rajiformes > Rajidae > Malacoraja > Malacoraja senta. The sequence continues at coordinate 192,465,831 of CM075978.1, forward strand.
AGGGCCGAATGGCCTCCTCCTGCACCTATTTTCTATGTTTCTCTCTCGCTTGTCTGTCGATTCTGTAGATGTTCACATATTTTGTTAATTGGCCATGAAAATCTTTAAACAACTTTAAATTTGTAAAGGATATGGTATGAATGAGAATTCTCTCTCACTAGTCTGTCAATTCCATAGATGTTCACGTTTCTTTTACATGCTGTCAAAATTCCAGGCAGCACTCTGGGGAAACCTCTTCTGCACCCTCTGCAAAGTTGCACCATCCTTCCTATAATTTGGCGACCAGAACTGCATACAATACTCCAAATGCGGACTAACCAAAGTCTTATAGAGCTGCATCATGACTTTTTGGTTCTTATATTCATAAGATCATCATCGTAAGATCAAGATGCTTTCAAAAGAGAGTTAGATTTAGCTCTTAGAGCTAAAGGAATCAGGGGACACGGGGGGGGGAAGCAGGAACGGGGTACTGATTTTGGATGCTCAGCCATGATCATGTTGAATGGCGGTGCTGGCCTACTCCTGTACCTATTTTTTTTTTCTATCAGTGATAGGAAGAGAATAGGCCATTCAGCCCATCAAGTCAACTACGTCATTCAATCATGGCCGATCTATCTCCCCCTACTAACCCCATTCTCCTGCCTTCTCTCCATAGCCTCTGACACCCATACTAATCAAGAATCTATCAATCTCTGCCTTAAATATATCCACTGACTTGGCCTCCACAGCCTTCTGTGGAAATGGATTCCACAGATTCACCACCCTCTGACTAAAAAAAATTATTCCTCATCTCCTTCCTAAATGAATGCCCATTAATTCTGAGGCTATGACCTGCATTCAATGCCATACATATAATTTGCCTTCTTTACCACTATCTATGTGTGTTGTCACTTTCAAGGAGCTATGGACCTGGACTAAATAGCCAGTTTCCATGTTGCAACTTATATTTCTACTTTGAAAATGTCCAACAGCTTGAGAAGAATTAAAAGATTATTGAAGCACATGACAAGCTGCTAGGTCATAAATGTCTCATCCCAAACAACCTAACCCAACGGAAATCTACTAATGCAGTTCTTTCTATTCACTGACTCAAGAAACCAGTGTGGCATGTCAGAACACATTATAACAAGTATCATGACTTTAAACTGGCTTATGCGATGCAAAACCTTACCACCGGAAAATACACTGGCAAAGTACATAGCAAAAGAGTATGATCGCCAGAGAAAAAAAGTGATTAACATCAGTTTAAAAAGGGACCACAAACACTTTTGTTTCCATTTCAATTACGCAATATTAACAATACCCAAAGTATTATTTTTGAAATAATATTGTTAGTTAAAGAAATCCATTCCTTTTAGAAAAAATTAGATTTGTCTTAATTGACAAACCAGAATTATTTGTTAGAATATGGTCTCCATTTATTGATTTTTTAAAAGAGGTAAATTGGTTCAACAAAGATGCTAGACTGAAACCCAAGCTCAGGATTGGATGAATAACTACGCCTTATAATCTACACACCTATCTCCAAAACTGTTATTGGTAATTTTTCTTTGTTTGGTTTCCCTCCCCCCCCCCCTTTTTTTTTTTTCAATTATCCCCTCCTTTCTTTTAGTTTATAGATCTTTATTTTCAGTTCTATCTCTTAAAAAATTCTATAAAAAGAACAGAAGCTTCTATGAATGCAATTGATAAACAAACCGTGTTGCTATTAAGTGTTTACGCTTCTAATAAAAATATGTTAATTTAAAAAAAAGAAATCCATTCCTTCAAATTTTAAAGATCACTGCCTTCTTTATGGCAGGAATGTCAAAGTGAGAATTCGGTTCTAAAGCAAATTTTGTCCAAAGTGGTTATGGCAATCAACAATGAATCGAGCCTTCTTAAGAGTTCCTCCTAACTGGAGCTAATCCAAATACCGAAATAACTGATTGCAAACCTGGGCTTTAGTATTGGTGCCTGTTGAATTGCTCGATGGGGTGTGTTGCATTTTCGAACTTGGCAATGAGGATGATTCTACTGTTGAATCTTGTGGCACTGATCTGTTAGCATTGGACTGGTGGCTGCCAGACTGCTTGGAGGTTTTGCTGGGTGTTCCATCAGAATCCTGCATATATACAAATATAAATTACATATAGAATTAGGCACAAACACGAGCAAATAAAAAAACAAAAAAATACTCCTACTGATGTTAATGCTATTTTATTTACATAGAAAATAGGTGCAGGAGGAGGCCATTCGGCCCTTCGAGCCTGCACCGCCATTCAATATGATCATGGCTGATCATCCAACTCAGTATCCTGTACCTGCCTTCTCTCCATACCCCCTGATCCCTTTAGCCACAAGGGCCACATCTAACTCCCTCTTAAATATAGCCAATGAACTGGCCTCAACTACCTTCTGTGGCAGAGAATTCCACAGATTCACCACTCTCTGTGTAAAAAATGATTTTCTCATAAATATTTACCCGAAAATTCCACGAGATAAAAATGTTGCCAATCATTTATTGTAAAGTATGCAGCATCTTATTAATTTAGCAAACCAACTTATCAATAAAACTTGCTTTTGTGAACAAAACCTAAACCAAAAGTATAGGGCTTGTTCCATAAGGCATGCATTTGTGGACACATGGATCACATTTTTAGATTTTATCAATAAGGTTTCCTGCCCAGACTGATAAACTGAACATTCCAAGGTAGAAAAAAAAATGCTGGAGATACTCAGCTTGTGAGGCAGCATCTATGGAGCGTCACCTATTCCTTCGCTCCATAGATGCTGCCTCACCCGCTGAGTTTCTCCAGCATTTTTGTCTACCTTTGTTTTTTTCCAGCATCTGCAGTTCTTTCTTAAACTGAAGATTCCAAGCTCACAACAATAATCCAAAACCCACAACTCAACAGAAAATAGCAATATGGTTGGAAAGATAAAATACAAGGTGGGATTGAGAATGCAGAAACTCACTAGTGTAGCTGTTGGGGAGAAAATCTGCATCTGTCCATATCAAACCTGACCTAGGCATTGTACCCCTGGACACTCCCTCTTCTCCCCTCTCCCATCAGGCAAGAGGTACAGAAGTGTGAAAACGCACACCTCTAGATTCAGGGACAGTTTCTTCCCAGCTGGTATCAGGCTAGGGAGCGATCCTGAGCTACTACCTACCTCACTGGAGACTCTCGGACAATCTTTAAATCGGACTTTACTGGACTTTATCTTGCAGTAAAAGGTAATTCCTTTTATCCCCCCCCCCCCCCCCCATCTCTACACTGTGGGCATTTTGCTCGGAATCATGTATTTCTGCTGACTGGATAGCACACCACAAAATAGCCTTTCACTGTACCTCGGTAACAATAAGCCACACTAAACTAAACTAAAAATAGACAACAGTCTGCAAACTGTTTTACTTGACTCCACATTAATCTTTCAAAGGAATCACTAAATTAATGTGAAATAAGGGTCAGGATAACAGAATTGCATCTTAAATAATTGACACAGCACATTGCACCCAAACCAAATTGCAGGCAATTTACCGCATAGAAAATTGTAATGCTGATTCCACCTCCTCTATTGGAAGAAAATCAATGCTACTATTTTTGTTCGCTTGCAATATTCAAATTAAAATATTGATTAGGTTAACTCAGTATGCGAATTCAGGTGCATAGAAATAACATTCATTATTTAAATTGCTGGAACTTAGTGCAATTGTATTTTCTACTTGAATAAAAATTATTAAAATGGGAAAGCAGATAGATTATCTAACAAATGGGTAAAAGCATCTCAATAATTAAAATTAAGTGAAACGGCAAAGAAGCCCGACTTCGTACGCAAGGTAGTGGAATTCAGTCTGGGGGTGGAAGTTAGTGCATTTGCCAAAGGAAAATGGGATAAGGTCATAAGGAATTGGTCAGAACACATTTGGAGTATTCGTGAGCGTTTTAGGACCCATATCTGAGGAAGGATGTTCTGGCGCTGGAGAGGGTCCAGAGGAGGTTTACGAGAATGATCCCAGGAGTGATTGCGTTTGAATATAATGAGCGTCTGAAGGCACTGGGCTTGTACTCGCTAGAAGGATGAGGCGGGGACCTCATTGAAACTTACCGAACAGTGAAAGGCCAGAATAGAGTGGATGTGGAGAGGATGTTTCCACTGGTGGGAGAGCCTAGGACAAGAGGCCATAGCCTCGGAATAAAAAGGACGTACCTTTAGAAAGGAGATAAGGAGGAATTTCTGTAGCCAGAGGGTGGTGAATCTGTGGAATTCTCTGCCACAGACCATCAAGGGATATTTTTAAGGCGGCTATTGACAGATTCTTGATTAGTACAGGAGTCAGGGGTTAGGGGAAGGAGGCAGGAGAATGGGGTTAGGAGGGAAAGATAGATCAGCCATGATTGAATGGCAGAATCGACTTGATGGGCTGAATGGCCTAATTCTGAACGTAGAACTTATGAAGATGATTCTACAATACTGGTAAGACACGAGGAATGTCTAAGGCATGAGGATATCTCCACGGGATGGTAGCATATACATTTAACCGTAGCGTATCTAACTGAACATCCAGGTTGTTTACTTACAACATCACTTGAACTGGACAAGGTAGAAGATGCAGAGGATAAGGGGCCAGATGAAGAGTTTGAAGAATGTTTACTAAGACACGTTTCGGAGGTCCTACTTTTGGGCTGGCTTATTACTGTGCATTCTTCCGAAACATTGTTGTTGCACTTATCCAGTTGTGGGCCGACTAGCAAGGTTACATCATTGCCTGAGGAAGGAGGAAGAAAACGTTTGCTTATTGCCATGCCTACCTTTCTCTTAATATCATTTTACTTTTTGTAAAGAACTGCAGTTATTCACCAAATATTATTCATTAAACAATGTCGGCTAAACATTCTCAGAACCTGATAAAACTGTCCAGTATGGGCAAAAAAATGCAGCAAAGAAAGCCGAGAGGAGATTTGAGTGGAGCAATGCTTCTTTTTGACAGTACAGTATACTGGCACCTCTAAAATGTTAAAAAGATTTTCACATTTTTAAAATTTCAATTTTGTACTTTTTAATCTTGTAGTTAATTAAATTAGAAGTCGATTTGTCGCAAAATCGAAGCAGAAGGGAGGAGTATTTCTCGGAAAAGAATTGTTGATATATGAAGAGGCGTACTGGTACATTATGGTTTATGAAAGCGCTGGATAGAAGTGTCCAAGATCATGACTGATTTATATATTGTAAACAGAAGAACGCCGCACCCATTACCAAATGACTCAAGGACCATGGAGGACAGAGATTTAAAGCTCTGCGCAAACATTACAAGAGAAACACAAGGAAAATCAAACAGCACTTGATCTGAAAGGACAATCAGTGACATCAAATGGAAATGTTGGTTACCTCAAAGAATAATAATAATTTATGGGGCTATGATGAAAGACAGGGAATGGGACAAACAGAATTGAACTTCATAACAAGAGGATTTCAGTATAGGAGTAAAGAGGTTCTTCTGCAGTTGTATGTTAAGACAACATCTGGAGTATTGTGTACAGTTTTGGTCTCCTAATTTGAGGAAGGACATCCTTGTGATTGAGGCAGTGCAGCGTAGGTTCACGAGATTGATCCCTGGGATGGCGGGACTGTCATATGAGGAAAGATTGAAAAGACTAGGCTTGTATTCACTGGAGTTTAGAAGGATGAGGGGGAATCTTATAGAAACAGATAAAATTATAAAAGGACTGGACAAGCTAGATGCAGGAAAAATGTTCCCAATGTTGGGCGAGTCCAGAACCAGGGGCCAGTGTCTTAGAATAAAGGGGAGGTCATTTAAGACTGAGATGAGAAAATACGTTTTCACCCAGAGAGTTGTGAATTTGTGAAATTCCCTGCCACAGAGGGCAGTGGAGGCCAAGTCACTGGATGGATTTAAGAGAGAGTTAAATAGAGCTCTAGGGGCTAGTGGAGTCAAGGGATATGGGGAGAAGGCAGGCACGGGTTATTGATAGGGGATGATCAGCCATGATCACAATGAATGGCGGTGCCTTCGAGCGAAGAGCCGAATTTTTTATAAATATATATATCGGCAAAAGGATGTGCCAGGTGATAGCCACTACCATCAGGGTGGTACCCATTTGTTGTGGGTCTGGGGCGCCCCTGTTCAGACTTCAGAACTCTGCACACAGGGGGATGAATGAACTAGCACCCATGATAACTGGTGTACTCTGGGTATCAAGACATCAACACCTAAGAACAGGGCTAACCAGTGCTCTGATAAGCAAAGGGCAGGTACGTGGTCCAGGTGCTTGGAGTTCCAGGTGTGCCAACACAGCTCTCCTACCATGCCAGGGGATGCGTGTTGAGCTTAAACCCAAAGATCGCACTGGGATGCTGATCTCCATGGACATCTGCAATGTAGCTGCAGAGGCCTCTGCTGGATTGGCAGGAGGCAGCTCAGAGGAGAGGCAAATGGCATCTTCAGTTGTCCACCCATTCTGATAACAGTGGCAATATGCAATTGTGGACATGCACATTTAGACTCCCATAATGACATGTCAAAAATGACTGCTACATACCAAACGTTCACACCTCCACACACACAGCTACCGACTAATAATTAGAAATAAAACAATGGGGGGAAAAAAAGGAAAAAGAAAACAACATTTGGGCGGCAAGGTGGCGCAGCGGTAGAGTTGGTGCCTAACAGCACCAGAGACACAGTTTCGATCCCGACTACAGGTGCTGTCTTGAGTTTGTACGTTCTCCCCGTGACCTGCGTGGGTTTTCTCCGGGATCTCCGGTTTCCTCCCACATTCAAAAAGACGTGCAGGTGTGTAGGTTAATTGGCTTGGTATAATTATAAATTGTCCCGAGTGTGTGTAGGAAAGTGTAAGTGTGCGGGGATCGTTGGCTGGCGCGGACTCGGTGGGCTGAAGGGCCTGTTTCTGTGCTGTATCTCTAAACTTAACATACCAAACGTACGTATACACATATACGTACGTACACACATATACGTACGTACACACATATACGTACGTACACGCGAAAACACACAAAAAGGAAAGGAATAAAAGGACGAAGAAAACAACATTCTATTTAATTTATCTTCTTGGGATATTCTTGTGTATAGGAATGATACTCAGAACAAACCTACCGTTTAATGAAGAATCACCACTGTTCTGTGATCCCCAATGCTCCTGTATCCAGGTTCTATAGTCGGCAACTTCCTGGGTGACCCGGATTATGCGACCCAATATACTGTCAAAATACATTGTGTATTCAGTAGCTGATTCTATATGAATTGTAATGCGTTTTACAACTAATGTGAAATTGCTTAACGATAACCCCTTACCTCTCAGATTCTTTGTTTGGATAAAACTTTGCAATTGGAGACACTGCATGACTCAGAACAACGTAGGCATAATCAAAGGCTTGCTTTACCTGCATGGCACCGTATGAACTTCTACCAACATCATTCCCTACGGAAAGAAAGAAAAATCATTTAATATTACACTGTAGGCATGCTGAGTTTAGTTTAGTTTAGAGATACAGAGCGGAAACAGGCCCTTCGGCCCACCGGGTCCGCGCCGACCAGCGATCCCCACACATTAACACCATCCTGCACCCACTAGGGACATTTTTTTAATAAACATTTACCAAGCCAATTTACCTACAAACCTGTACGTCTTTGGAGTGCGGGAGGAAACCGAAGATCTCGGAGACCACGCAGGTCACGGGGAGAACGTACAAACTCCGTATAGACAGCACCCGTAGTCGGGATCGAACCCGAGTCTCCGGCGCTGGAATCGCTGTAAGGCAGCAACTATACAGCTGCGCCACCGTGACCATAATAGTGTAAAATCAATTTCAAGACACAAAACGGGCAAATCTAATCTCACCAAGTCAAAATACATCTTCTAGAGTGCAGGTGCTTTACAACCTCATGCAAGAATTGAGGTTAAGATTCAAATGCCTTTGGGGGAAGCTGGATAAATAAATGGGAGAGAATGGAAGGGAAAATATCCTGACCAGTAAGATGGAGCGAGATGGGAGTCTTATACAAAGTTGCAGGATTACATAGGATATAATCCTCTCTTTTCATTAGGGCACACCGCTGACATTGAGAGGAATCTGTATCCACTTCAGTTCTAAGAGTCCTGAGGTGGCTACAAGAGACCACAGGAGATGCAGGACAAGGCATGTCACCAATTCTTTTCCTCCAGTGATGCTGCCTGACCCACTTTGAGCATTTTGTGTTCATCTATGGGAAGTGGCGTGCTCCTTCTGCCATGTTCACCAGCCTTCTGCAAGGATGAGATTTGAGGTTCTTAGTGCCAGCCCAAATGCCTCCTCGCTACAATGTGGTCACATGCCTCGGATTCTACATGAATCGGGATTTAACAACGATACACTGCCAGGAGATAGAGGTGGTTAAAGCAGATACTGTGGCAACTTTTGTGTGTTCTTTTTCATTGTACCGCGGCTGGCAAATTCTTTTCACTTGCACTTTATGTGCAATGTGACGAATAAAACTGATTGATTCATTGAACTTTTAACAGGCTTTTAGACAGGGATATGAACAGGCATGGGGATGGAATAGATCATGCGCAGGCAGGGGGAAAATAGTTTTGAATGGAACGGCAGAAATTGCATCATGGCCTGCACAGACACCGTGCTGTATAGTTCCATGTTAACGGTGAACTTAATCTTTATGTAACCAAGTAATTATAAATGTTCAATAATCCTTCAGTCAAGTATACATTGACAGAAGGGAACCAGTTAATAGATGCCTACTAATTACACACAATACTTGGAAAGAACTCCTATTGTAGATAATAACAAAAAAAGCACTTGGTCTCAAAACTACCAGAGTACACGAGCTTGTTCAGAAATCATAGGAATAATTTCTTGGCTTTTACTTCATCGACATTTGAAAGAGTCGCATTCATCAGTTAGAGCACTACCTGGTAATCATTTCCATTAGCATTTGGTATGAATGGGAACATATTTAAGTACGCCACTGCAAAATATGTGACGTTTACAAGGATTAAGATTTAGCTCTCAACCTATAAAAAGAATAGAATGTACCTTGCTGAAGTGGATCTTCAATATACAACATCGACGGCCTGTATCCATCAGTCATGTTTTTTTGTACTTCGTCTTTCGCAACATATGAGCCACCATCATTTATCCGAATACCAGTCTTTAGATAATTAAAATGCCTTCCATACAGTTCAAAAAATTCAATTAGAAGCACTCCAAGATTCGCATCACAGCTGCAGACATCATCTCGAGTATGTAACTACAAGCAAATGAATATGGAACAATTTAGACATTTTTATTTTTGTGAAATTAAAAAGCACTTGTATCAAAAACCTGAGTCTTTTAGTTATTTACTATAATTGCGAGCTGTAGAATTAACAATAAGTTGTACAAGAGTGCAAGGATCAAATGGACAGAAGATTGAAAATATGGTAGGATTTATTCCAATGTATAAAACATGTTACATTAAAGTATCTCTTGTCTAGTATCACCAATGGAAAAGAACAAATCATCTTCCAAAAAAACAGGCAGTCATGGAAAATGTAGTCTCTGCATTGATGTAAAGCACAAAGAAAAGGCTAATCATTTATCATCTAGTTGGTTTAATGCACAATAATAACAAATAATGTAACTTCTCAATAATGCATGTTCACTCAGGTTAAACTTTACTCAGTCAAAAAAGAACATTGATAACTTTAGTGGAATCAAATTTTGGAGATGGAGCATATCACACAGCATCTACAGTACTGTGAAGACAAAAGGAACTGCAGAGGCTGGTATCCTGACTTAAACAAAAAGTATTTCAGCAGGTCAGGCAGCATCTCTGGAGGACATGGATGGGCAATGTTTCCGGTCAAGAAGATAGACACAAAATGCAGGAGTAACTCAGCGGGACAGGCAGCATCTCTGGAGAGAAGGAATGGGTGACGTTATGGGTCGAGATCCTTCTTCAGACTCCTTTACTCCTCTCTTTAGCCTGAAAGTTCCCGACCCGAAATATCCTCCAGAAATGCTAGATGACCCACTGAATTACTCTGGCACTTAGTGTTTTGCCACAGTGTTATGTTGTGATCACACAAACAAATCACAATCCAGAAATAAGAGAGGAACAAGGGTTACAATACAAGCACCGATATACGCGGAATTGACAGACATGCAAAACGAATAACAGTAGAGAAAGGGCATCAAATACAAGTGATACAGGTAATAAATAAGTCGGGTAGTCAAACTTAGGGAACTTAGTGTTTAAGAAATGTAACAGGAGGAAAATAACGTTTGAGTAATCTTGCCTAATTTGAGGTCACTAACATTGCACATAAGGGAGCTTCTACCAAATGTTGTTTATTTCAAATTCCAAAGGCTTTATGTAGAGAAAATAACAACATTGAGAGCAAACATAACCTCAAGACATAGGTTAGTGACTGGTTGGCAGGATGTAATAACTGGTGTTCCTATCGCATTACCAACTTACGCAAAGGAATAGAGAACAAATTAGTCACACATATGGTACTAAATTAAAAAGTAATGGATACCGACAAATTAAATAAACATCCAAAATGATGCTGGATGGAACCCAATGAGAGCAATATTCAAGTGATCAATTAGTGATCCAAGAGAGGTAAAATGGTTTTCATTAATGAGAATTAGAAAAATCAAGAGAACAAAGGGAGCTGTGTATTCAGGTGCACAAATAATGCTAGTGCACAGCCTCAACAAGAAAATCAAAAGACTCATTGAACATTGGCTTTTATCACAAGGGGAATACAAACATGAGAATGTATCACGTATAGAATTCTGGTCAGCCCTCAATTAGGACACCTTGTTCAGTTTCGGGCACTGCACGATAAGCAAAGTATATTGACTTTTCAGGAGAGGAAATCTTTGCAACTGGGTCGGGGTCTTAAAGATTAAAATGAATAACATTTATATGAATATGGTTCATATCCTTTTGAGTTTAGGAGAGGTAATCGAACGGAACAGTTTTGAATGATGAAGGAATAGAGAAAAATTGCAAAAAATGACTTAATTTGTTCAAGAAGTTTATAAAAAGCAAAGGGGAACAACTTTAACATTACAGCTAGACCAGTGAGTCATGAGAGCAATCAGAAAAAAAAACTTGCTCAAACAAAATGTAAAGAAAATTTAGAATACTCTTTTCAAAGCTTTTTTTTTACAGATTCAATGTTATTTGAAAATTTTCAAGAGGTTAGTTAAGGTTATCAATGTTATTTTGTTCAAAGGCAAGTAATATAGTTTTGGGTTGGAGACAGGAAACTGCAGATGTAGGAATCTCGAGCAAAAAACAAAGTGCTGGAGGAACTCAGGCAGGCAGCATCTGTGGAGGGAATGGACAGATGATGTTTTGGGTCTGGACCCTTCTGTGACAGCGAAGGTTGCCTCCAGATGAAGGGTTCCCCACCCAAAACATCATCTACCCTTGTCTTGCAGAGACACTGCCTGACCTGCTGGGTTCATCCAGCTCTTTGTTTTTACTTTTAATGTTGTATATATGACATCATTGAATTAAATACAGATTTTCACCACCGATTTTCCCGCAACTGGTGGTCCGGCACCTCCTTTAATCTACACAGAATCACATGAGATCCCCCCCCCACTGGAATCCCCCCCCCCCCCCCCGAAAATGTGGCGCCCAGGCTGGGTGGGGCGGCCGATCTCAACCTCATCGGGACTTCCGCGGGCAATCAGCGAGTCTCCTGCAGCCAGGGCTCTGGAACTCTGGCCCGGCCAGAGCCGGCAGATCCGTTCCATAGTTGACATCAGAGACTGGCTTTGCAGGTCAGAATCTCAGCCCATTGGTGGCCTAGGCGGACCGTTGCAGGACCGTTGGACTTGGACAACGTGACCTCTGATGGTCTGGCAAAACGGATAATCAAGAAAGGCCCCGGAACAAGGATGCCGGAGATGGACTTTATCACAACAGGTTTGGGGCTTGGGTGATTTCTCTCCATTTTAAAGGAAACCTAGTGGGCACATACCTGCACACACTTAGTCGGCAAAATCTAGTGACATTTTTTCTCATGACTATATAACATCAATTCAACGTACAGCCTGATAATGAAAGGGAAACATTCACTATCAAGGTTGCAAAACATTAACATTTAGTATTGACTCATCCATAATGACAGATCAATTCATCTTCAGGAAGTGTTATTGGGGAGAATGGGGGGAAAAAAAAAATTGAGAAGAAAAAAATGAAGAGAATATGAACAACAAATCAGAAGAGACGACAAGCAAAGTGCATACACGTTTTTTTTTCACCTGCAGAAAACTAACAGCCATTAGGAATAGACTGTAGGAACCAATCCCGCCTGTGAACACTTCGTTTAGATCTCTCTGCAGCAAGAATTGCTTTAGCACCAGAACCAAGCATGGCAGCACAGGAAACTTCTACAAATAAATTAGAGGTTTATTACATGTCATCTGATCAAAATAATCATCATCCTTCATAGAAATCTGAAATAAAACACAAAGAATGGCCTTGTGTAGGAAGGAATTGCAGATGCTAGTTTACACCGAAGACAGGCACAAAATGCTGGAGTACCTCAGCGGGACAGGCAGCATCTCTGGAGAGAAGGAACGGGTGACGTTTCGGGTCGAGACCCTTCTTCAGACCAGAATATTCAGTCTGAAGAAGGGTCTTGACCCGAAACGTCACCCATTCCTCCTCTCCAGAGATGCTGCCTGACCCGCTGTGTTATTCCAGCATTGTGCCTATTTACAAAGACTGGCCTTCATTCTATATATTAAAAAATAACATTGCTTCTTTTGCAAATGTTGTGTTTACTATTTCTGTGTCTTCTCCCTTAATCCCTTCTCCTTATTTCTTCCTGCACATTTTGTGAATGAATTTTTTTTTTCATTTTTCTGGTTTAAACTCTGCGTATTTATGAGGATATTTAATCTAATTTCCTAGATTACAATTACATTATCTAGATTTAAATTCTATATCTGCAGTTTATCAAACCAAGATACCACCTCCCCAAATTTAAGTACAAGATATCACAATGCAATTTCAAACACTGGAAAAATTAATTGTGGTAATCTTTCTATGATTTATTCCTTAATCAGCAATTAATAAATCTTTCGACGAGATACAGCGTGGCAACAGGCCTTTTGGCCCACCGAGTCCACCAACACTATCCTACGCACCAGGGACAATTTACCGAAGCCAATTAACCTACAAATCTGTGCAGCTTGAGTGTGGGAAGAAACCGAAGCACCCGGAGAAAACCCACAGTCATAGGGAGAACGTACAAACTTCGTACAGACAGCACCCGTAGGCAGGATCAACCTAGGGTCTCTGGCACTACAAGACAGCAACTATACAGCTGCACCACTGTACCACCCATAAAAATGAAATCTATACCAAATAAGTTGCAGATTTTCATACCTTGATAAATTCACGGATAAGCTGAGCAGCCTTTACTCCGTTTTGTACATTGAAGCTGATATCCACTTTTACTTCAGTGTAAGAATCCATGAGTTTGATTATAGGTACCTGATGTAGCCAAAAGAAAAGTGAAACCAAACATCACGTAAATGAATTAATTCAAGGAATCTAAATAGTGAACTAATTTCTTTAGAACATAATTCTTTACAAAAAATATCAGTTGACATGCATATGGAGTTGTGAATAAACAGCGTGACATTACTGAGTCATATCAAGAAATGCCGAATCGCTCCCCATTCCCAGCTTAATCAACAGCCAAGGTAACGATAACCAAATTTCATACATCAGCCATTTCAGTTCCTTACCGCTGTACAAACCGTCCCATGAATTCCCGCATACTTGGGTCATTCCAGTTCTTACTCACTGGTTTCAGTTTAAATATCATGGCAAAGTATGGAATGGGGTTGGTAAGGATGAGCGCCGTATTGACGGGAATATTGCAGCTTTTCTTGGACCCAGCCCCATTTTAACAATTAGCACTTCAGAACCAGTTAAAGTATTCCACCAGAGGCAGGACGGAACTTGTGAATGACATGCCCACGATGCTATTCGGATCATAACAAATTATTTAAGAATATCATACCCAACACAAAGTAAATGCAAGATAGACACAAAAAGCTAGGGTAGCTCAGCGGGACAGGCAGCATCTTTGGAGAGAAGGAATGTGTGATGTTTCGGGTCGAGACCCTTCTGCAGACTGATATTCACAACTAACCATGAACTTGTAGCATTGATTTCTGTACGCTGGCTGGGGTTTGTGACAAAAAAAAAAACGTTGAACATTATGATATTTTTGTTTTACTCAATGTTAATAAAGGAGTAACATTTTACCATGAGTGCTACTGTTGCTTAGAAAGTTGGGGTGGGGTGGAGGAGAAGGAGCCTCAATTATCCAGCAAGAGCAGCAGGCACGGCTCCGGGAAGGCAGGAGATAACGCCACAACCTTAGTAAAGACCCGATTCATCCAACAGTGTCAATAAGAAAAGAGTGGTATTTGTTTTACACATGGATAGGAATGGTGTTCACATTGTGCATCTATCCAATCTATTCTTCACCGAGTCCCTGCCCAGAGTAGGGGAATCGAGAACCAGAGGACATAGGTTTAGGTTGAGGGGGGAGGGAGGCAAAGATTTAAGAGGAACCTGGCGGGTAACTTTCTCAAACAGAGGGTGGTGAGTATATGGAACGAGCTGCCCGAGGAGATAGTTGAGGCAGGTAGTTTCACAATGTTTAAGAAACACTTGCACAGGTACATGGATGTGATATGGGCCACATGCAGGCAGGTGGGACTAGTGTAGATGGGGCATGTTGGTTGGGGTGGGCAAGTCGGGTTGCTTTGCTTCTCAAATGAGGTTACTGCTGACCTCAGCAGCCTTGTGGATGGGATGGTTTGAACTTACTATCCTACTTTTTTCAGCTGACGATCATGCTGATTTGGGTATAAGCACCTCGCAGTGAGGTTACACAATGGTACACAGAGTTGTGAACTGAATACTCCAGGATACTTGGTCTTTCAAAAGAACTGAAGGTAGAAAAGTGGGGCAACCCTGTGATAAAACAAAAACTGACAAGGATAGAAGTGAGGAATGGGCAAGAAATAAAATCCGTGTGGATGGGGAAAAGAGATAACCACAGAACTGAAACAAAACATGAACACGGCCATTTATACATCCCTTAGCAGTAGCAAACTGATTGGGTAGAGTATTAAATAAGTAAAAACCACTAGTAATAAAAGTATGAATGATATGATAGTAAATATTTTTGAAAATCATTATACGTATCAAATGTAAATACTGAAGATAAGTCACAAAATGCTGGAGTAATGCAGCAGGACAGGCAGCATCTCTGGAGAGAAGGAATGGTTGCCGTTTTGGGTCGAGACCTCCATTGAAAAATATAAACTCCCAACAGAAAACGTAATTCAACGGTATTTTTCCCATACATTCCCTTACCAGATGAGGACATCACTGGCAGTCATCGTCAAAATCTAATTTTTCTGAATCAATTTTTAAGAGTAGGCAAATTATGGGGCGGGGCCACAAATAGTTCAAACTAATTAAGGACAGCAAATTTTATTTTTTGAACGATATAAATGACCAGACGGTTTTGGTTTTTTTTGCAAAATAGTTACCAAAACCGTTATTGAAATTAGCTTTTTTAAAAAAATGCAGATATAATGATTTTTTTTGTATCTACATTCTGCCGTTACAATGCTCCGATTTCAAATCATATCTTTTGATCTAGGGTCCAGAGCTCTGGCAAATAGTCTTCACTTAAAGAGGAGAGATTTGTAGAACTACTAAAATAAATAGTACAGCAGTGTATTGGATTACTAGTTTCTACAAGTTCCTACATGGCTTACCCCTGGCTTTCAAAAGAAGTGACTACAGATATAATATATGCATTGGCAGGGATCTTTGAGATTTCAATCGATCTTGTCGTGGTCTGAATGGGCTGATAGCAAATATAATTCTTTTAAATAAAGGATGGAAAAGATAAGGTAGAGAACTGCAGTTTCAGGATGAGTGATACGCATTTTAGGACTCAGTTGACAAACAAATTCTTCACAGGGCGTCTTTGCAATTCTCTGCCGCAGAGGGCTACAGAGTGAGAGAAGAAAATCTATAAATGTTTAGACGATAAAGGAAATCAACAGAAAATGGGAATCAAAAGGAAATGAAGTTCAAGTGTCAACAATTATATTTTTGAACCATGGAACATGCTTAAAGGGCTACAAACACATTCTTGTTTCTTTCACATACATTTTTATGCCTGAGGCCATTCATTTTTAAGTGGGGCACGTATAAACAGAGAAAGGAGTAATGAAGGGAGTTGTCAGGTTTACGACAGACACAAGGTGAGAAGTGCGGCCCGTTTGTGGAAGCACTGAAGGCAGCGAGCAGCAGGCGAGTCTGTGCTGACTTTGAGAATGAAATTTAGAATAGGGAGCGACAATGAGAGTTGGTAACTTATGCCACTGCGATTGGCATTGATGGAAGTGGTAAACGCCTTGAATCCCGAAGAGACAGACTGAGAACACAAGCAATTAAAAAAAAGGAATGGAGAACTGGACTCACCATTGCTGATCAATGTGACCAGAATCCTGTCTGCTCCTGTGTGGAGGTCTTTTATACATGATGACATTCTGCAACTCTTCATCTGAAATCTTTCAAACCTTCCTTAGTAAGACTGTTTAACATTCTTTTCATGACCTTGCTAGAAATACACTTGCCAACTGTCCTGAACTCTGCCAACAATACCTCCAGGGAGGCACTTGAACATTGAGACAACCTTTCCCCTTATTCTAGCCATTGCCAGTGTCGTGAAGTAGCAGAGTCAGAAACGAAGAGTGTTTGAATACAGTGAACCCAAACTCATCACAAGAGACCCACCTCCATTATCCCTCATGTTGGTCAGATGGCCAACCCTCCACTTGAGAGAGTTGGCCATTCTGGTGATGCAATTCAGGTCGATGGCCTGTCTCAACGCTCAGCGCAGTAATCCTGTGCTTTGTAAGAACCAACACTCCTTTTATTGTGCAGCTGGACTGATTCTTGAACCACACCACATCTTATGCCTTGCATTCTTTCCAGCCTTCTCAAAAGAAAGTGTTCCATGAAAAAAAAAAATCAGGTACTTACAGTTGCTTTATCCAATACTTTCACAGAACTCTCATCAGCTATATTGTGTTTCCTAAGTGCTTCTTCCAAAGTCCACAGTGGTAAAATCTCCCATTTCCCAAATACCACTAAGTCAATATCACTGAATAGTAAAGAATGAAGAACATTAGTGAATCACTGTTAACTCCAGCTAAATATTTAAATCTATTGGAAAATTACACTCTAGAATTTTCATTATGATGTAGACATTTGAAGACCAGAGAAGGCAAAATGAAAGCATTTCAAATATTCGCCAAGATTTAGAAACAAATAAGACACAAATGCATCAAGCTAGACCAGTTCTAGACATTCTCCAAATTTAAAATGGCACATGTTAGCAACGGCCATTATCTAATTGACTGAAATCAGGCAAACATTCGTTTATGTTCACCTACAAACTTCCTGTAGCACAAAACAAACAACATTTATATGTTGGTTGATTTGCTGATATTTACATTCATTCAATCGAATTGAACATTTTTATATGAACATGCCAATGCTGTCAAATAATTTTACTTGATTTTTTATTTTTCCTGAATGGCAGCTTTAACCACAGAGAGAGATCTGGGGTGAACTAAATTAAAGATGATAAAAATGTCATAAAAAAATATTTTTATGGCTTCAAGCCTTAAAAAAGCAGAAACATTTTTAGTATCTTAAGCTTGTTTCCCCAACCCACATTTTCTCCATCCAAGAGGTTGGTAAAGGAACACTAATATACTCAACATCATCTTTCTTTCTTTCCCTCAAAAAATACTTACTTTCAAACTTCAACTTAAATTTGATTTCCTTTAAAACAAAATTACTCTGAAGACTGCCTGTCTCTCTCTCTCTCTCTTAACTGGATGGTTGCAAAGTTTTCCATCATAGTTAACTTTACAGATCTCAGCATGTCAGATCAGCATCTGTGGAGAGAGAAACAGAATTAACATTTCGGGTTGATGATCTTTCATGATGGACCTGATGAAACATCATCAACCTAAAATGTTAACTCTGTTTCCCTCTCCACAGATGCTTTCACACTTGCTGAGTATTTCCAGCATTTTCTGTTTTGTATCAGATTCCAGCATCCACAAAAAAATTATCTTGTAAGAATTTTGTAAGAATAAGATTTTGTATTAAGGAGTCTTAATATCCAACTATGAACAAATCAATGATTAGTTAACAGAACTGGTTTCTCAACAGCAAACGGGTATTAACACAGGAGTTCCGTCCCAATGTCAGCTCAGGACCACCCATGACATTATACTAGTGTTGGTCCTCAGGTTCTCTCCTGGCTGGCTCTATGGTGCTGACTACTAAACCATAGCAGTTGAAGCACCAGGTAACTGGGTCTTTATTGTGACTGTTTTGTTTCATAAGTTCATAAGTCAAAGAAGTAGAAGCAGGTCATTCACCCCATTGCATCTACTACGTCATTCAATCGTGACTGATCTATGTTTTTCTCTCAACCCCATTCTCCTGCCGTTTCCCCATACCCTTACTAATCAAATTTCAGTCAATCTCCGCCTTAAAAATATCCAATGACTTGACCACCACAGCCGGCTGTATCGATGAATTTCACAGATTCACCACCCTCTAGCGAAAGAAATCCCTCCTCATCTCCATTCTAAATGTACGTCCTTTTATTCCAAGGCTATGCCCCCTGGTTCGACACTCTCCCACTAGTAAAAACATTTTCTCCACATCGACTCTATCCAAGCCTTTCACTATTTGGTAAGTTTCAACGAGATCACCCCTCATCCTTCTAAACCCCAGCGAGTACAGGCCCAGTGCTATCAAACATTTTCTCAGGGGCAAGTACAATTCCTGCAAGTGTATTTTTGTAATCAATTACATGGAGAGGAATATATACAAAGCAACTTAGCACTTGTAAATACTTTCAAAGGAAGAATGAGCTGCCCTACGAGTTAAGATAGGAGCTCTAGTACTCGTTCTACAACAATGTTGCACCATATCATCTGTCCCTCACATACTTCATTGTGATGAAAGGCAAGCCTTATTTACAATTCATTGCACTCATCTATTTCCTACAGCCTCAGAAAATCTTGCATTTCAGCTGGGCATATACATTTAGTGGTTGGTTTTGGTAAATTCATGGACTTTTATCACAGCAATGGAAGGTAAAGCCATCTAGGTTTATGAATTACTGACTTTCACAATAGCAGGAGTGCCAAAGTCTGCACATGCTTTGCTCTGGCAGTCCCTAAAGACAACCCACTCATTCTTGATCAGTCTCATTCTTGCAAAGAGGGAGTATTCATGCGTTAGTCAGAAATTCACCAGTACAAGCCACTCACTGGACAAGTCAGCACAATATCTAGACTATAATGCTTGACTGTAAGCGCTACAATGTCAGAGCACACTTTAAATTGATAGTCCAGTGTCATCTTCCCCTTCTGTGGAACACAATTCCAATCTATCTGGTATCTTATTACACCCTCACCTCACATTCAGAAAGATCAGCAAATGAATGTCGCACGGCTCTAAGCATGCCTTTTTTTTTTTTAAGCCCATGACAGGCTTTTCACTAATAACTCGTTACCTAATGGCCCTTTTACTGCCTTTATTGCTTCTCCTTGCTGAATACTGAAGGCCAATAAAGAGGTGGCTCCTTAAAATATCAAGGTGGAGCCTTGCTGATGATCCTTAACTCCCATTCCCTCTCCACCCAGCCATGTATTTGCCCTGCAGCTGGTTGAGACACGTCAGATGCACTTTTAATTCTCTCTCTCCACAGACCTTTTGCTATGATCCTGCCCAGTCTCACTCACCACACTCCTTTCCATCAACTCCATCACCAATTGTCATGTCATCTGTGAATGTACTCATATGTCCCGACCACAAAAACAACTCGAACAAAACCATGCTGCCCACCTCTGATCAAACTCTAACTTTCCAGGAATAGACTCATCCTATCCCTTAGATGTCTCCCAATAATTCCCCCCATCACTGACATGAGACTAACTGGCCTGTAACTACCTGGCTTATCCCTGCTTGCTTCTTGAATAAGGGCAGCACATTTGCGTTGCTCCAGTTGTCTGGCGCCTCACTTGTGACCAGAGAAGTCAAAGAATAATCAGAGAAACCACAGAATAATCTCTCCAGGTCTCATGTCTTTTGCCATCCATGGCAGCCTGGGATATATCTCATTAGGCCCTGGTCATTTATCCACCACTTAAGCCATTAAGAGTCTTATGCTACTTTCTTTTCAATGACAGGTTCTAGAATTTCATCGCTTCCCTCCCTGCATTATCCAACGGCAATATCCTTCTCCTCAACAAATACTTCCATATTCATTCAAGACCTCGCTTCGATTCTCTGGATAAGTTTGGTCTCTAACAAGCCCTAGCCTTTTCCTAATTACCTTCTTCCCCTTAAAAGCACATAAAATGCTATAGAATTTTCCTTAATCCTGTCCACCAGTTATATTCCACGTTTCTGAAAGGCCTCTGCTTGTTGGCATTGAGTTTGAGTATTCAGCAGTTGTTCGTATCCCAGCAAGTTCAGAGTACTCCAAAATACTCTTGATTTCTGTCTCATGTAGATGATGGAAATATATTGGGAAACTGGTGGCAAGACGGTTGCTGGACAACAATGACCTCCAGAATGTTGATGTTGAAAGATGTGGCAATAGTAACATTATTAAATGTCAAGGATAAGTGGATAAACGGTTTTCTCATCAGGGACAGCCATTACTTGAAACTCGTGTGGGATGAACGTTTTACTTGTCATTAACCAGTTGATGCCTAAATGATGTCAAGGTCTTGATTCATGCAGACATGGGCTGCTTCATTATCTGAAGACATGCAAACAAAGTTATCCTTGCAGCGTCAAACATCTCTGTTTCTGACCTTAGGTTAACTGGATGATCACTGGTGGTAAAGCAGCTGAATGCAGTTGCGTCCAAAACTCTGCAAAGCGAAACTCTTGCAGTAGTATCCTCAGGCTGGGTCAATTAACATCCATCAACCATATTCATCTTCCATTCTGCTGGGTATGATTCCCATTTAACTTTACCAGGCAAGCTTGATGCTACATTGTCAAGGGCTTGCATTTTCTCTTCAGTTCTGGAATTCAGTTGCTTGGTCAACATCTGTTCCAAGATGTAAAGCGGCATGAATCCCAGTGGTCCTGGTGAAATCCAAACTGAATATTGATCAGCAGTTGTAGATAAGTGCTGCTTCACAGCATTATTGAAGACACCTTCCAACATTTTTTTTTTAATTGATTGATGATAGATTGATAGGTCATTAGTCAGCCAGATTGGATCATTCCTGCTTCTTATGGGCAAGAACGTACCCCGGTAATTTTCCACATTTGTGCTACTACATTTCAAAATTTACATCTAAGCTATGCATCCTGCACAAAACGTATTTTATTTCATATTTCATTTTTACAGTACTTATTGCGCAGTATTATAAAATACAAAATGCAAAATTGTTTCTCAGAAACAGTCCAGACACCCAATTTTAATTATGTCTGATTTTGATATTTATTTTTTCACCATGCAATTGCTACATTTTTTTTTTAATGCCTGCAGTATTTTCCCAATCTATTTTATCCATGCTGAAAATTTATAGTTCTTGCATGGAGTACTTCTTGAAATAGTCACATTTACTTAAAAGGACATGACAGAATATAAACTTTACATCATTGAAAAACACTAAAACACACAAAACATTATATGCCATTCCTATTCTTGCATTCAAACACAATGCAGCTTAATTAGCAGGAACTTTGCCAAGTGCTCTCTAGATACAAAAAAAAAAAGAGGGTGACTAGGAAGAGGACCTGGAGGATAGCAAGATTAAGGAGGTGTAGGCTGTTATTCTAGGAGATGTTGATATCAAGCAGGTGGTAGATTTGGGCTCTCTTGAAGAACATCTCAGTGGGTACATCCCCAGCCCTGGTGGGATCTATCCCATGTTATTTGAGAGAGGCAAGAGAGAAGATTGCTGGGGCCTTGGCAGGAATCATTGCATCCCCCTCAGTCTCTGGTGGGATACTAGAGGACTGAAGATAGCCAATGATGTTCCTCTGCATTAACAGAGCAGTAGAGGCAAACAAGGAAATTATAGGCCGATGAACATCACATCAATGATAGGGAAATTATTGGAGAAGATTCTTAAGAAAAGGATCTACTCGAATTTGGAAACCCATTACCTTATTAAGGAAGTATAAGAAGGAATTGCAGATTCTGGAAAAATCAAAGGTAGATAAGAATGCTGGAGAAACTCAGCGGGTGAGGCAGCATCTATGGAGCGAAGGAATAGATGACGTTTCGGGTCGAGATCCCTCGCGAAGGGTCTCGACCCGAAGCATCACCTATTCCTTCGCTCCATAGATGCTGCCTCACCCGCTGAGCTTCTCCAGCATTCTTATCTACCTTATTAAGGATAGTCAGCAGGGCTTTGTGCGGAGGGATGTTTTACAAACCTGACTGCATTTTCCGAGGAGGTGACAAAGATGATTGCTGAAGGAGAGAATGACAACACAAGTAGATAGGGTGCTTTTCTTGCGTGGTCAGAGTGTCAGGTATAAAAGCTGGGAAGTCATGTTGTGTTGATTGGGACACACTTGGAATGTAGTCTGCAGTTGTGGTTGTTGCAGAACAGAAAGGATGTGGAAGCTTTGGAGAGCATGCAGAATGTTTACCGGAAAGCCGGCTGGATTAGATAGTGTAGCTATAAGGGGAGGTTGGACACGTTTGGATCATTTTCTCTGGGCCGTTGGAGGCTGAAGAACAACCTGACAGAAGTACATAAAATGATGAGGTGCTCAGATGTAGTACCAGACATTCTGAATCTTTTCAGCAATTTTGAAAAGGCCAAATACTGGATGGCGTAGCTTTAAGGTGAGAGGGGGAATAATTTAAGGCGATTTACATGCCAAGTGTTTGGTTACACACAGAGCGGTAGGTGCCTGGAACATGCTGTCACGGGAAATTTTTAGAAACAGATTCAATAATAATGTTTAAGTGGCATTTAGGGAGACAAATGAACAGGCAGGAAATGGAGGGAAATGGACCATATCCCAGCAAATGTACAGTTTAAATTCGCTTCATGGTTGTCGCAGACACTGTGGGACAAAGGGCCTGTCCTGCACTGTTCTCTATTGTGTTTTATATTGCATGCATTCCCCAAATCACATTTTGTGATTTATTTAAAAGCAAAGATTTGAAAATGCTGAAATACTGAAATAAATACAGAAATTGCTGGAAATGTTCAGCATGCGTACTGTGATAAAGAGAGTTAACATTTCAGATCAATGACCTTTTTCAGAAGATTCTGCTGAAAGATCATCAATCTGAAAAATTAACAAGGTATTTTTCTATTACTTCATTGGTCATGCATAACAGAATATGACTCAGTCACCATAAATTAGTGTCCTAAATCATACATTCTACACCACTTCAAGCTTCACCAAGTAATTAAAGAACACTATGCCAGAGATTCACTGTGAACAACAGCATAGGACAACTGGCATATTTTATTTAACTTAAGGAAACCTTCACATTCATCCTGATTGTTCCCATCTTCAGTGCTTTGTTCAAGCCCAATTGAAGCTTCCAACTTTGTACACTGATCATTAGATGAGCGCTTAGTATTAAACTGTTAATTTCTACAACTTGTATTGTTAAATGCAAGTAATTGTGCTCTGAGGTGCATCAGGGGATAGCCACAAATACTCACCAGAACAACAAAAAGGCACTATCACAAGGCGATTGACAGCTTGGTTACAGAGGTGGATTTTGACCCGTTTTAAAAGGAGAAAAGGGAGAGGGTAATCAGAGGGTGGTGAATCTGTGGAATACTTTGCCACAGAAGGCTGTGTAGGCCAAGTCAATGGATATTTTTAAGCCAGAGATTGTTAGATTCTCGATTAGTACATGTGTCACGGGTTATGCGGAGAAGGCAGGAGAATGGGGTTAGGAGGGAGAAACAGATCAGCCATGATTAAATGGCAGAGTAGACTTGATGGGCCGAATGGCCTAATTCTGCTCCTGTCACTTATGGCCTTTTAACAAACATCCCCAAAGGATGACTAAGCAGTTTTAAAAAGGGATGCAAGAGGCGACATGCATAAGTAAACAAGATTCCAGCCCTGTACATTCCATCATGAAAATCATTCACTATCAGCTACATAACGTTAAAAGTGCCTGCCCTTATCTTCGGGCACCTGCCACTAACTCCTATCGTCTGTGTAATGCAGCATACGATTACTCCCATGGCTAACTTTCCATCCTCTTTGCCCAAATAAATCTAAACTAATCATTTCCAAATGCTCCCCTGGGGCAAATTCCACTTGCTTACCACCGATATCCTCACTCAACCATATCAGCTTCTTTTGACCCAGCACTTTAAATTTATGATTCATATTTAAAACTATTCATGATTCTAGCCTTCCCTTTTTTTGTCACCCAGTGCGATCACCCGGCCGGCCCAAACTTTGATCTTGTTCACTTATACTCATGCTTTAAACTGCTTAGTCATACTCTTGGGAAATTTGTCTCCCTCTTCTGCAAGAGTGATCAAATTCTGCTGCTGCACCCAAGGTGTTAATCACTTTATGAATCCACCTTTTTTTGTTTTTCAGGTTCTACTTTTTCAGGTGATCGATCCCCTGATGCAATGCAAATTGTAGATGCAAACAATTTAATTCATACATAAACGTCCCACGATGAACTGTGCACTTATCTAATGGACAGATTTATGACACAGGTGATTAGCATTACATGTTTGACCCAGTAGACAAATAATTTAGCTGATCAGAGTTGGACAACTGCTGCATTTCCAAGGAAGCAACAGGGAGATCAAAAACTAAAGTTAATGGGATCATAATTTCCACCTTGTTTACTAAATCACCAGCCATTGCATGTTGTGACTGTTGGCAGACCAATTTCCCTCCGGGGATGAGTAAGGTTTGATCGCATCGTATCAGTAAAAGTGGCAAGATCAGATTTGGCTATGATGTGCTACCACACATCATGTGAGGTATGACTCTTTCCGTGCTTAGTCTGGAGACCCCATTAAGTCGGCACAGACAATGGGCTTTTGGGCTGGATACTGGGGAGTAGTCCAGTGGGACTAATATATGGCAAGGTTTGGAAGAAAGTAAAAAATAAAAAGTTAAAATGGACACACTTTGTATATAAAAAGTAAATTTACTTGTCCCTATTTGACATAACAGGCAGCACAGATAGACACAAAATGCTGGAGTAACTCAGCGGGACAGGCAGCATCTCGGGAGAGAAGGAATGGGTGACATTTCGGGTCACGACCCTTCTTCAACAAGACATTATTGCAACAAGAGTGGGCTGATGCTAAAAAAATAGCACCTCATTTGTGTTTTTTGCAAGTTATTTGTGATATTGTTCTAAATTTGAAAAAATAAATAAATATAAGGGACACAAAGTGCTGGAGTAACTCAGTGGGTCAAGCAGCATCTCCGGAGAGCATGGATAGGTGACGTTTTGAGTTGGGACCCCTCTTCAGACTATATTTTATATAATATACATTTTTTTTAAATTTTAAACATAAAGTCAAGTCAAAAACATCAACAAATATTTAGAATTAATGAAATAGTTCCTAAAATCTGAACTAATTTTTCCACATTGTAATGTTTAAACAATGATCAATTGCCTGTAGATTAGTTATCAACATCAAAAATTTACAAAAAATTACAAATACTCTCCAAATGTTACCTTGTTGGCAAGTATAGGCCTGTGCTAAAACTTCCAAATATCTGCACCTGAAATGTAACGATTTAGCATTAATGTACATTAAAAGCATATTTGAAAAAGTAGAATCATAATACAAGCAGTTGCTAACTTGCTATCATATCTTAACCTTTACTGCCCACTAGTGGCTATATAGTAGAATAAAACAGCGGGGGGGGGGGGGGGGGGGGGGGGGGGGCACCCAATATCAAACTGAAAATTAAGCAGATGCTGTAACCATTTTCTGGAACACAAAATACACAGATTACAAACTAGCACAAAAGAGTAAACAAAGCATGATTGTTCAAGAGTTTCCAATAGAAGCAAATGTGTTTAGACAAAAGGCAAAGCAAAATTGTTTAGCAGTAAATTACAGAAGCGTCTTCAATTGTACATTAAGGGCACCACAAAATCTCCTCCAAATTAATGCCTCTTATTTAATTTAGTCATCCTTAAAATTAAAGTTAGTACCTCTCTGCAATACTCACCTCTGCACTGGGCCATAGTTCTTTAATGACATTTTCTATCCTTTCAACAACCTCCATCCGCATTTTAGCTTCCTCATGTCTTGGTGACATGTAGTTATAGAAGTCAATAATTTCATCGTGAAGTCTGAACGTTACGAAAAGATATTAGAGAAACTGCAGCAAATTACTAAAATAATCCAACAACTATGAAATGTGTTAGCAATCTTATAGCAATGTTGGGGATAAGTTCATACGTGATAGGAGCAGAATTAGGCCATTCGGTCCATCAAGTCTACTCCGCCATTCAATCATGGCTGATCTATCTCTCCCTCCTAACCCCTGTTCACTTGCCTTTCTCGCCATAACCCCTAACACCATGTCAAAAGGTTTGGAGGAAGGCTGGTGCCACAGGATTACAAGCAGGAAATATGTTAGGTATGAAAGTGAAACTCGTACTTCTTCAAGTTAGATTAAAAACTAATTGCATATCCATTTTGGTTTCCATATTCCTACATGTGCTATTCACTTTACTTCCTGTACCACAGTGATCTATTCTTAAACATCAAGATTGCTTCTGTTCTAATTCACAAATGTTTACCCCAAGTCCTTACAATTCAAAATTAGATTTCCTTGCTGCGTCCATAATCTTTTGGTTGTAATTTTAAGCTTCTGGTTTTGATTGCTAAGAAACGGACGGTTTCCAAAGAAACAAGAGAATGAGGCCAGAGGAGGAAGAACAATCAAACAATGATGAACTGTATCAGGTACAGAACACAACAGTTAGTAGAAATCTAAATGCAGTTCTGAACAAACTGGAAAGGCAAATTCTCTGAAACTGTTGAAATCAACAGGGCTACAGCTTGCTGAAATGGAAGATGAGGTACTGTTTCCTGAACTGTG
>CM075978.1:192493262-192515835 GCA_038087875.1 Malacoraja senta
GTATGAGATGGAGGCGCAGGCATGTCCCGAGGAAGCAAATGTGGCTGTGGTATCGGGTCTGGGTTAGGATGTGGTCGTAGAGTTGGAGGGAAGGGGGAATCACAGAGGGGGGAGCAGTTAGAGAGGAGGTTGTGAAACTGTCTCCGGTGGGAGGAGGAGAACTTCTTCAAAGTAGGCATACCTTGAGGTGATTTCCCACACGCCAGCCGGCCGGTCGGTGGCACGGGGAACCCGCCCGGAGGCCGTCGGTCGGTGGGTGGGTCGGTCGGCGTAACCGGGACAGAGCTGGAGAGGTCGGACGCGAGGAGCGAGGGCCGGTGGGAGGGTGAACCGGGGGTAATGCTGCCTCCAGCTGCAGGCTTGAAGGTCGGCTGCAGGGGGCGCCCCTGGGACACAAAGATGGCCGGGCAAGGAGAGGAGAGGGAACTGATCCAGTATATCGGGCGCACGGGCCGACCGGACTTTGGACTTTGAAACATGGCGGCCCCCGCACGTGTGATAAATGCAAAAGGAATTTTATTGTGCAGTTGCATAAAGTGATGAATAAAGCACGATTGTACTATTGAGCTACAGGAGGAAAACAGATACAAGCACATTGAACATCTGGATTTCAATTGATTCTAATCCACTAAAGAGGGAGAGTTTATAATTATTATGATTATCCAATTCAGTTTTGTCTCAGTTTTGGGAACGGGCTTAGTGATGAGTTGAAATTTTGTAGCTCTCAGTTGAGTTTCAAAAAAGCCTTAAAATGTAAAATAATTAAGGATTATAACGTAAAATGATTAAAATGTAAAATAAGTAAGGATTACAATTTAGAGTAAATGTTATTTTTGTTTCTTTCCTTTGTAATACTGTACTATACTGTACTGTCCTACGTTCTATGTAATGCTGATATTCTGGGTTATGTTATGGATTGTATCGGATAGGCAGAAATAAGCTTTGTGGCTTCAGCCTATTCCTTTTCGGTCATTGATTATGTGAAATTAAGGACCCCTTATCACCCATCACACCACATCTTCACCATTCTGCCACCTGGGAAGAGGTACAGGAGTATCAGCTGCAGAACCAGCAGGATGCTACACAGCTTCTTCCCACAAGTAATAAAAATGGTTAACGGACTGTGTCCCCTCCCCATACATCAGACACCCCCACATCTAACCTCGCCCAAACTCTGACAGCTAGACACCTGTCAAGGTAGTCACTGTTCGGTTTGAATGTCTGTTTTTGGTTCAATTTTAGGTCTATCTTAGATATGTTAATTATAAAGTTGTATGTATTTATTCTGTTTTTATTAACTGCACTGACAAAAACTGATGAGAAACATTTTTTTGTTTCTTCTGTGTATGTAAGGACTCAGTGAAATGGCAATAAAGTTAATACTGAATACTGAAATGGATACAGTGTTGGTTCTTATTCACACAGATTGTAAAGTTTCGTTCTTTTAATGTATGACCGCAATAAGCTATTCATTCATTCATTCAATTCACTCACCCGACTGCGAGAAGACGAGGTCTGTGAGATGCTGAGAGAGTGTGTGAAGGGCAGCAGGCCCACCAAGTCTTTCCACGTCCAAAGTTGAGAGCAAATTATTCAGGCAGGTCAGGGCTCGACATTGTACCCGCGTCATCCTACAGAAAACACACCAGGCTTTACGGGTTAGTTTCGAGGTTCAGCGTGGATACAGGCCCTTCGGCCCACCGAGTCCGCGCCGACCAGCGATCCCCGCACATTAACACTACCCTACACACACACACACACACACACACATACTAGGGACAATTTACACATACACCAAGCCAATTAACCTACAAACCTGTACGTCTTCGGAGTGTGGGAGAAAACCGAAGATCTCGGAGAAAACCCACGCGGTCAAGGGAAGAACGTACAAACTCCGTACAGACAGCGCGCATAGTCGGGATCGAACGTTCTTGATTAGTACGAGTATCAGGGGTTATGGGAGAAGGCAGGAGAATGGGGTTAGGAGAGATAGATCACCCATGATTGAATGACAGACTATACACAATAGACAATAGACAATAGGTGCAGGAGAAGGCCATTTGGCCCTTCGAGCCAGCACCGCCATTCAATGTGATCATGGCTGATCATCCCCATTCAGTACCCCGTTCCTGCCTTCTCCCCATATCCCCTGACCCCGCTATTTTTAAGAGCCCTATCTAGCTCCCTCTTGACAGAGTAGACTTGATGGGCCGAATGGTCTAATTCTACTCCAATTCCTTATGACCATACGAACGTGGGTCTCTGGCGCTGTGAGGAAGCAACTCTACCGCTGCCGCCGTCGTGCCGCCACAACGGTTCCAACTTTAATACCACGTTTATACCTCTTCACCAAAATGACAAGGTCTTGACTTACTTTGCCAACAAGTGTCGCCAAGGAGGACTCTCCGTACAAGCATCCACCGTGACACTCTCTGCAAACACCGTCTTCTCCAAAACCTACGGATTTATCAATCAAAACAAACGTTACCCACAAGCGGAGCAGATCACCAGCACACAGAGAGCGGCCGATCACTAGAGAAAGAACAAGGACAACTGCGGCACACACGCACATTGTGGGCCGAAGGGCCTGCTCCTTGGCTGGACAGTTCCATGTGCCACATAACTTAAGAACAGCCTTCTTCTTCTTCTTGCGTATGGCGTGCACAGCCTAAAGTTGTAGGTCAACTTGTTCCATTTGATCTATTTGTTTGTGCACACCAGGTTGATTGCATTTGTCGAAACAGGGTGAGCCACGTGAAGGTTGCAATCTCCCACCCCAAGAACAGCCTCATCTTTTCTCATTTCCTCAACAGCCTAATTTCTTTAGTCAGAGGGGGATTTATCTGTGGGATTCTTTGCTACAGACGGCTGTGGAGGCCAAGTCAGTGGATATATTTAAGGCAGAGATAGATAGATTCTTGATCAGTACAAATGTCAGGGGTTATGGGGAGAAGGCAGGAGAATGGGTTTAGGAGGGAGAGATAGATCCGCCGTGATTGAATGGTGGAGTAGACTTGATGGGCCGAATGGCCTAATTCTGCTCCTATCACTTATGACCAAGGCACTGTATTTTTACTGGAATGCTTATGATGGATGTCGGAAGATCTAATTAGTTATCATTTTCTGCAGCTCGTTTTCTTCATCTTCTCTATGTTTAATGGTGCTTTCATTGGTGTGTGTGCAAATGTTAATTTCGCAGTCAATTTATTTTCTGAAGTGCAGTCCAGTACAGTATTCCCACACCCAAACACATTCCTGATCATGGAATCAGGATTACAGAAATCCCCCTGGTTTCCATTCCTGTGGGGGGTTTTATTATAAGAGCAAAGATTGTGACTGTGGTTCAATATTGCACCAGATATTTAATGCACCTAAGGGCGGCACAGCGGTAGAGTTGCTGCCTCACAGCGCCCGAGACCCGGGTTCGATCCCGACTACCGAGTTTGTCTGTCTGTACGGAGTTTGTACATTTGCCCGGTGACCGCGTGGGTTTTCTCCGGGTGCTCCGGTTTCCTCCCACACTCCAAAGACGCACAGGTTTGTAGGTCAATTGGCTTCTGTAAATATTGTGTGTAAGATCGTGTTGGTGCAGAACCTAATACGGAATGGATTATATTTGGAATAATAGTAGAAGATATCAATTTAAACAAAGACCAAAAAGTATTCTTTAATTATGGGTTAATAATTGGAAAGAAATTGACATTTAAATTTTGGAAAAATACAGCTATACCAACTATTAAAATGTGGATTAGGAATATGACGACATAGCACACCTTGAAGAAATGAGACTCCGCCTAATAGATAAATATGACCAATTCTTAAGGAGTTGGTCACCTTTCATCGACTTTTTGGAATCATTTGATGCAGCAGTATCGTAAAGATTACTGATTTCAGGTCAGGTCGTGGATAGATTTACATCTCCGAACAAAGATTTGAAAATTTCTTTTTAAGGGCCTTTTTCTACTATTTCTACTTTCTACTTTTTCTTTTCTTATATACACACTTCACGTTTTTCTATTTTCTACTATCTATTTTCCTCTTTTTCTTCTCTCTCTCTTTTTTTTTAATTTTTTACTTCCTTTTCAAAAACATAAAACTAGAGGTTGTACATAGAATGCATTACGTTATGACATAGTTGGCACCTAAAATTAGGTACCACTGTATTGTTTTGGATTGTATTAACTTCTAATAAAATAAAAACAATTTTACTTTTTTTTTTAAAAGATCGTGTTGGTGTGCGGGGATCGCTGGTCGGCGCGGACTCGGTGGGCCGAAGGGCCTGTTTCCACATTGTATCCTTAAATTAAAACTAAACTCCAAAGACGTACGGGTTTGTAGGTTAATTGGCTTCAGAGCGCGGTGGAGGCCGGTTCTCTGGATACTTTCAAGAGAGAGCTAGATAGGGCTCTTAAAGATAGCGGAGTCAGGGAATATGGGGAGAAGGCAGGAACGGGGTACTGATTGGGGATGATCAGCCATGATCACATTGAATGGCGGTGCTGGCTCGAAGGGCCGAATGGCCTACTCCTGCACCTATTGTCTATTGTAATAAAAATTGTGTGTAGGATAGTGCCAGTATAAGGGGTGATCGTTCGTCGGCGCGGGCTCGATGGGCCAGTTTCCGCGCTGTATCTCTAAAGCTTAGAGTGGAAAGTCAACACAATCTACTTTCTGGGATTTCTGGGAGTTTGTGTGAAGGTTTGCTGCCATCCACTGTACCAGTGTTTCATGTGAATATTTCGATTCACACTCGAACTGCAAGTGAGAAGCTCTAACAAGGTAACAGTTTGGTTCCTCAGCTGCCAAAGACTCCCCTCCCCAGAGACGAGAAACACCTCCGCCCATGCCAACCACCCAGGTATGGCCCTTCGCCTCACCGAGTCCACACCGACCAGCGATCCACACCCCCCCCCACACACACACCCCAATTTTGTTTCATTTTTGTTATGCCAAGCCAATTAACCTACAAACCTGCACCTCCTTGGAGTGCGGGAGGAAACCGAAGATCTCAGAGAAAACTCACGCAGGTCACGGTGAGAACGTACAAACTCCGTACAGACAGCACCCGTAGTCGGGATCGGACGTTGTTGATTAGTACGGGTGTCAGGGGTTTTGAAGAAGAGATAGATCAGCCATGATTGAATGGCGGGGTAGACTTGATGGGCCGAATGGGCTAATTCCACACCAATTCCTTACGATCTTATCAACGACCAATGCAGGCGACTGGAGTTGATAGGTGCCGCTGCTCAACTATAGGGCGGCATGGTAGCGCAGCGGTAGAGTGGCTGCCCTACAGCGCTTGCAGCGCCAGAGACCTGTGTTCGATCCTGACCACGGATGCTGTCTGTACGGAGTTTGCACATTCTCCCCGTGACCTGCGTGGATTTGTTTCCCCCGAGATCTTTGATTTCCTCCCACATTCCAAAGACGTGCAGGTTTGTAGGCTAATTGGCTTGGTATAAATGTAAAATTCGTCCTTAGTGTGCGTAGGATAATGTGCGGGGTTTGCTGGTCGGCGCGGACACAATGGGCCAAAGGGCCTTTTTGCATGCTGTATCTCAAAACTAAACTAAACTCAGGACAAGGACGGGAGGCGTCGAGGAGAGTGCCCTGCAAATATCTTTTGCTATCCTTCAACTTTCTCCTTATTTTTAATTTTTCCTGTGACTGCGGGCGGGCTGGTGTTGCATCAATCAAGCACCAATGCAGGTGACTGCGGTTGTGTGATGGTGCTGCTCAACTAATCAAACGTTATTGTGAATGGCTTCAACGCTGCCGGAAGTCCCAATGCGGTCCAGATCAGAAGGCTTCACCCAGACCAGGCGCCACATTTTCAGGGGGACTTCCAGGGGAGAGGGGGGAGGGGGGATATGGAGGGGTGATATAACCATAGAACAATTACAGCACGGAAACAGGCCATCTCGACCCTTCTAGTCCGTGCCGAACACTTACTCTCACCTAGTCCCATCTACCTGCACTCAGACCATAACCCTCCATTCCTTTCCCGTCCATATACCTATCCAATTTATTTTTAAATAATAAAAACGAACCTGCCTCCACCACTTCCACTGGAAGCTCATTCCACCCAGCTACCACTCTCTGAGTAAAGAAGTTCCCCCTCATGTTACCCCTAAACTTTTGTCCCTTAATTCTCAAATCATGTCCTCTTGTTTGAATCTTCCCTACTCTCAATGGAAAAAGCTTATCCACGTCAACTCTGTCTATCCCTCTCATAATTTTAAAGACCTCTATCAAGTCCCCCCTTAACCTTCTGCGCTCCAAAGAATAAAGACCTATCTTGTTCAACCTTCCTCTGTAACTTAGGTGCTGATATGGGGGGAGGTGATATGAGGGGGGTGATATGGGGGGGGATATCAAGTCCGCTCGTGATTTTGTCCGGATTACAGGAAGTGCCAGATCACCAGTTGCCGGACGATCGGTGACTATCCTCCACCGACTAATATTATTGTCTGACAGCTTTGCATAAAATTTAGTCGTAAGTAAATATTATTTTCGCCATCGTTACAAACTCATTCCCGGCATCTAAATTTCTGAAGCTACAAAGCCAAACACGCACGCACGCAGCCATTAAATATTCTCTCAAGATACACGTTGGGGGAAATATCTTGATAGGAAAATAGCCCTTCGGCCCATCGAGTCTGCGCCGACCAGTGATCACTCCACACACTGGCACTACCCCCCACACACACTGGGGACAATTTTACCGAAGCCAATTAACCTACAAGTTTGGAGTGTGGGAGGAAACCGGAGCACCCGGAGAAAACCCACGCAGGTCACGGGGAGAACGTACAAACTCCGTACAGACAGCACCCGTAGTCAGGATTGAACCCGAGTCTCTGGCGCGGTGAGGCAGCAACTCTACCGCTGTGCCAACATGTCGGATAGGAGAGGTTTCAGCGGGACATCATTGTCATGTGTAATGAAGTACACCAAAATACTTATTTACATGCAGTGCAGTAAAGGTGTTAGCGTACGCAAGCACAATCTTGGATGAAGTACAAGTGTGTAACAATAGCAGAGACTGTATATACATGGGCCAAACACGGGCCGGTGGGACTAGAGGAGATGGGGCATCTTGGTTGGCGTGGGCAAGTTGGGCCTCTTTCCAAGCTATCCCAACATGCAGCACAGAACGCCACAGGAGATCCTTCTTCCCAGTGGCCATCAAACTGTACAACATCTCCCCCTTCTGTCGTGGGGTAGACTGAGACTGACTCTCCCCCCCCCCACCCTACCCCCACCCTACCCCCACCCCTCCCCAATCTTTGCACATCCCAATCTTTGCACATCCCCAATCCTTTCCACTCCTCACTTTAATTTCATGCTTCATGTATTTAATGTTTTTTATGACTGTTGGCAGATCGATTCCCCTCCTGGGATCAATAAAGTTCTGTCGTATCGTGTCGTAACGTACGACTGTGATAGTCACCGTGGAGGGATTTGTTGGTCGTTACCTTTTTTGGAATGAGGTTGTTGACGAGAGCAGAGAGGACTTCTGCAGACAGGCAGAGCGGAGAAAGAAGTGACCCAGGCCCTTCAGTCCCACACGCGTCACTGTCATCGCTGCTCACTATCTCCTCCCATTCATCATCTGACGGCTCTGAGAACAAACAGCAACACAGGGGATGGATGGGGATCAGTAATCAGTTTAGTTTACACATAGAAAAAAAATAGCTGCAGGAGGAGGCCATTCGGCCCTTCGAGCCAGCACCACCATTCAATGTGATCATGGCTGATCACCCACAATCAGTACCCCGTTCCTGCCTTCTCCCCATATCCCCTTGACTCCGCCACGTTTAATAGCTCTATCTAACTCTATCTAGCCTCAAAAAGGCTGGCAGCATCATCAAGGACCCACACCATCCTGGCCACACACTCATCTCCCCGCTACCTTCAGGTAGAAGGTACAGGAGCCTGAAGACTGCAACGACCAGGTTCAGTAACAGCTACTTCCCCACAGCCATCAGGCCATTAAACTCAACTCAAACAAAACTCTGAACATTAATAGCCCATTATCTGTTTATTTGCACTTTATCTGTTTTATTTATTCATGTGTGTATATATTTATACAATGGTATATGGACACACTGATCTGTTCTGTATTCATGCCGTCTATGTTCTGTTGTGCTGAAGCAAAGCAAGAATTTCATTGTCCTATCTGGGACACATGACAATAAACTCTCTTGAATCTTGAATCTTAACTCTCTCTTGAAAGCATCCAGAGAACCTGCCTCCACCGCCCTCTGAGGCAGAGAATTCCACAGATTCACAACTCTCTGTGTGAAAACGTTTTTCCTCGTCTCCATTCTAAATGGCCTACCCCTTATTCTTAAACTGTGGCCCCTGGTTCTGGACTCCCCCGACATCGGGAACATGTTTCCTGCCTCCAGCGTGGCCAAGCACTTAACATTCTTATATGTTTCAATAATCCAATAATGATCCTCAAGCATCTCCTTTAAACTTTGCCCCTCTCACTAGCACCATGCGTTCTATTCTTTGACATTTTTACCCTGGGGTTAAAGGTTCTGACTGCCGACTCATCAATGCCTCACATAATTGTACGTACACCTCAGGTCTCCCCTCAACCTCCCATCACAAAGTTGACAACCTCCCACCGTTTCACAAAATTCTATCATGCGTCCAGTTATTGGTCGGATAACAATAGATAGACAATAGACAATAGGTGCAGGAGTAGGCCATTTGGCCCTTCGAGCCAGCACCGCCATTCAATGTGATCATGGCTGATCATAACCTTGGAAGCTGCTCTGGCCAGCACCCAGAAATTAATTAGATCGACTGTTACATAGAAACATAGAAAATAGGTGCAGGAGGCGGCCATTCGGCCCTTCGAGCCAGCACCGCCATTCATTGTGATCATGGCTGATCGTCCCCAATCAATAACCCGTGCCTGCCTTCTCCCCATATCCCTTGACTCCACTAGCCCCTAGAGCTCTATCTAACT
The DNA here is from genome assembly GCA_038087875.1 of Malacoraja senta. Classification (NCBI taxonomy): domain Eukaryota; kingdom Metazoa; phylum Chordata; class Chondrichthyes; order Rajiformes; family Rajidae; genus Malacoraja; species Malacoraja senta. Next base: position 192,502,246 of record CM075978.1, read on the forward strand.
CTCTCTTAAATCCATCCAGCCAAAGTAAATACGTTTATTGGCCAAGTATTCACATACAAGTAACAACATGACATACAGTGACAGTTACGAATGACTCAGAAAACACTAAACATTAATAATAATAAGACATTAATGACAAAACACCATTGATCAAGCATGTGAACCAACAAAATACCAGATCAAAGGGAGGCTACAGATTTTTGGCTGTTGAGTAGACCAACTACTCGTGGATAAAAACTGTTTTTATGTCTGGCTGTGGCAGCTTTGACAGTCCGGAGTCGCCTTCCAGAGGGAAGTGATTCAAAGAGTTTGCTTGCAAAACCAAGCTTTACACTGTTCCTTGGGGCACGTGACAGTAATAAACCTAAACTTAAAATTAACATCTAAGAATGTAGTTTATGGTGAAGATTGCCAAGGATGTCTGGATGCTATCAGCTTCTGTCTTGAAGACATTCAGCAACTGAGCCTCTACTGCCCTCTTGTGGGGATTATTCCAAAGATTAAATATTCTCCCATTTAAAGAAATTACCTTGTGATAAATGGCAAACCGCGCTTATTGGAGACGATGACCTCTGGTTCTTAGTCTCGTAATGTCAACGCTACACCTTCCCTGGAAAGCACCAGACGGCTTTTGTATGTTTCAATCAGATCGCCTCTCATTCTTCCAAACTCAAGAGAGAACAGGATCAGTTTAGAAGGATGAGGGGGGGGGGGGGACATCATTGAAACTTACCGAATAGTGAAAGGCCTGGATGGAGTGGACGCGGAGAGGATGTTTCCACTGGTGGGAGAGTCTAGGACCAGAGGTCACAGCCTCAGAAGGAAAAGAAAGGAGAGGAGGAGGAATTTCTTTAGCCTGAAGCTGCTCCTGACCCTGGGACTCAGCGGGTCAGGCAGCATCTGTGGAGGGAATGGGCAGGCGGCGTTTTGGGTCGGGGCCCCTCTTCAGATCGACAAGGACCATTCTCCCCCCGATCGGTCACTCCCTCTTCTCCCCTCTCCCATCAGGCGAGAGGTACAGAAGTGTGAAAACGCACACCTCCAGATTCAGGGACAGTTTCTTCCCAGCAGCTATCAGGCAACTGAACCATCCCACCACAACCTAGAGAGCAGTCCTGAACTACTGTCTACCTCACTGGTGACCCGCGGACTATCTTTAAGAAGGAACTGCAGATGCTGGAAAATCGAAGGTAGACGAAAATGCTGGAGAAACTCAGCGGGTGAGGCAGCATCTATGGAGCGAAGGAAATAGGCAACGTTTCGGGTCGTTTCTAGGTAGCTATGGAAACTATGAGATTCAAAGAAGAGGAAGTACTGACACTTTTGAGAAATATAAAAGTGGATAAGTCTCCAGGTCCGGACAGGATATTCCCTAGGACATTGAGGGAAGTTAGTGTAGAAATAGCAGGGGCTATGACAGAAATATTTGAAATGTCATTGGAAACGGCAATAGTGCCGGAGGATTGGCGTACTGCGCATGTTGTTCCATTGTTTAAAAAGGGGTCTAAGAGTAAACCTAGCAATTATAGACCTGTTAGTTTGACGTCAGTGGTGGGCAAATTAATGGAAAGGATACTTAGAGATAATATATATAAGCATCTGGATAAACAGGGGCTGATTAGGAACAGTCAACATGGATTTGTGCCTGGAAGGTCATGTTTGACTAATCTTCTTGAATTTTTCGAAGAGGTTACTAGGGAAATTGATGAGGGTAAAGCAGTGGATGTTTTATATATGGACTTCAGTAAGGCCTTTGACAAGGTTCCTCACGGAAGGTTGGTTAAGAAGGTTCAATGGTTGGGTATTAATGGTGGAGTAGCAAGATGGATTCAACAGTGGCTGAATGGGAGATGCCAGAGAGTAATGGTGGATGGTTGTTTGTCAGGTTGGAGGCCAGTGACTAGTGGGGTGCCACAGGGATCTGTGTTGGGTCCACTGTTGTTTGTCATGTACATCAATGATCTGGATGATGGTGTGGTAAATTGGATTAGTCAGTATGCAGATGATACTAAGATAGGTGGGGCTGTGGATAATGAAGTAGATTTTCAAAGTCTACAGAGAGATTTATGCCGGTTGGAAGAGTGGGCTGAAAGATGGCAGATGGAGTTTAATGCTGATAAGTGTGAGGTGCTACATCTTGGCAGGACAAATCAAAATAGGACGTACATGGTAAATGGTAGGGAATTGAAGAATGCAGGTGAACAGAGGGATCTTGGAATAACTGTGCACAGTTCCCTGAAAGTGGAATCTCATGTAGATAGGGTGGTAAAGAAAGCTTTTGGTGTGCTGGCTTTTATAAATCAGAGCATTGAGTATAGAAGTTGGGATGTAATGTTAAAATTGTACAAGGCATTGGTGAGGCCAATTCTGGAGTATGGAGTACAATTTTGGTCGCCTAATTATAGGAAGGATGTCAACAAAATAGAGAGAGTACAGAGGAGATTTACTAGAATGTTGCCTGGGTTTCAGCAACTAAGTTACAGAGAAATGTTGAACAAGTTAGGGCTTTATTCTTTGGAGCACAGAAGGTTAAGGGGGGACTTGATAGAGGTCGTTAAAATGATGAGAGGGATAGACAGAGTTGACGTGGATAAGCTTTTCCCACTGAGAGTAGGGAAGATTCAAACAAGGGGACATGACTTGAGAATTAAGGGACAGAAGTTTAGGGGGAACATTAGGGGGAACTTCTTTACTCAGAGAGAGGTAGCTGTTCGGCACGGACTAGAAGGGTCGAGATGGCCTGTTTCCGTGCTGTAATTGTTATATGGTTATATGGTTTCGATGCTGGCCCACCCGTTGAGTTTCTCCAGCATTTTTGTCTACCCGTCGGATTATCTTTGATCGGACTTTACCTTGCACTAAACGTTATTCCCTTTATCATGTATCTGTACACTGTGGACGGATCGATTGTAATCATGTATTGTCTTTCCGCTGACAGGTTAGCACGCAACAAAAGCTTTTCACTGTACCTCGTGAAGTCAGTGCTTCGTGTTGTGACGAGTTAGCAGGGAAAGTGTTGATGTAGTAAACGGGCTGGCCACTGGAGGGCAGCATTATTCCAGAAGTAACAGCAGCAATTTGACCAAAGACTAACCTTGAAAAAAAAAACCATTTCACCTCTTGGAGTTGGTGGAAACCCTAATCAATCAATGCAGCGGTAGAGTTACTGCCGCACAGCTGCAGAGTCCCGGCTTCGATCCCGACCACGGGTGCTGCCTGTACGGAGTTTGTACGTTCTCCCCGTGAACTGCGTGGGTTTTCTCCGGGTGCTCGGGTTTTCTCCCACACTCCGCTTGGTAAAATATTCTGTGTGTGTGTGTGTGTGTGTGTGTGTGTGTGTGTGTGTGTGTGTGTGTGTGTGTGTGTGTGTGTGTGTGTGTGTGTGTGTGTGTGTGTGTGTGTGTGTGTGTGTGTGTGTGTGTGTGTGTGTGTGTGTGTGTGTGGTGTGTGTGTGTGTGTGTGTGTGTGTGTGTGTGTGTGTGTGTGTGTGTGTGTGTGTGTGTGTGTGTGTGTGTGTGTGTGTGTGTGTGTGTGTGTGTGTGTGTGTGTGTGTGTGTGTGTGTGTGTGTGTGTGTGTGTGTGTGTGTGTGTGTGTGTGTGTGTGTGTGTGTGTGTGTGTGTGTGTGTGTGTGTGTGTGTGTGTGTGTGTGTGTGTGTGTGTGTGTGTGTGTGTGTGTGTGTGTGTGTGTGTGTGTGTGTGTGTGTGTGTGTGTGTGTGTGTGTGTGTGTGTGTGTGTGTGTGTGTGTGTGTGTGTGTGTGTGTGTGTGTGTGTGTGTGTGTGTGTGTGTGTGTGTGTTGTGTGTGTGTGTGTGTGTGTGTGTGTGTGTGTGTGTGTGTGTGTGTGTGTGTGTGTGTGTGTGTGTGTGTGTGTGTGTGTGTGTGTGTGTGTGTGTGTGTGTGTTGTGTGTGTGTGTGTGTGTGTGTGTGTGTGTGTGTGTGTGTGTGTGTGTGTGTGTGTGTGTGTGTGTGTGTGTGTGTGTGTGTGTGTGTGTGTGTGTTGTGTGTGTGTGTGTGTGTGTGTGTGTGTGTGTGTGTGTGTGTGTGTGTGTGTGTGTGTGTGTGTGTGTGTGTGTGTGTGTGTGTGTGTGTGTGTGTGTGTGTGTGTGTGTGTGTGTGTGTGTGTGTGTGTTGTGTGTGTGTGTGTGTGTGTGTGTGTGTGTGTGTGTGTGTGGTGTGTGTGTGTGTGTGTGTGTGTGTGTGTGTGTGTGTGTGTGTGTGTGTGTGTGTGTGTGTGTGTGTGTGTGTGTGTGTGTGTGTGTGTGTGTGTGTGTGTGTGTGTGTGTGTGTGTGTGTGTGTGTGTGTGTGTGTGTGTGTGTGTGTGTGTGTGTGTGTGTGTGTGTGTGTGTGTGTGTGTGTGTGTGTGTGTGTGTGTGTGTGTGTGTGTGTTGTGTGTGTGTGTGTGTGTGTGTGTGTGTGTGTGTGTGTGTGTGTGTGTGTGTGTGTGTGTGTGTGTGTGTGTGTGTGTGTGTGTGTGTGTGTGTGTGTGTGTGTGTGTGTGGTGTGTGTGTGTGTGTGTGTGTGTGTGTGTGTGTGTGTGTGTGTGTGTGTGTGTGTGTGTGTGTGTGTGTGTGTGTGTGTGTGTGTGTGTGTGTGTGTGTGTGTGTGTGTGTGTGTGTGTGTGTGTGTGTGTGTGTGTGTGTGTGTGTGTGTGTGTGTGTGTGTGTGTGTGTGTGTGTGTGTGTGGTGTGTGTGTGTGTGTGTGTGTGTGTGTGTGTGTGTGTGTGTGTGTGTGTGTGTGTGTGTGTGTGTGTGTGTGTGTGTGTGTGTGTGTGTGTGTGTGTGTGTGTGTGTGTGTGTGTGTGTGTGTGTGTGTGTGTGTGTGTGTGTGTGTGTGTGTGTGTGTGTGTGTGTGTGTGTGTGTGTGTGTGTGTGTGTGTGTGTGTGTGTGTGTGTGTGTGTGTGTGTGTGTGTGTGTGTGTGTGTGTGTGTGTGTGTGTGTGTGTGTGTGTGTGTGTGTGTGGATCGCTGGTCGGCGGGCACTCGGTGGGGCCGAAGGGACTGTTTCCACTCTGTATCTCTAAACTAAACTAAAGCCTGTCAGGCAGGTTCTCTGCATCATCTCCACCGCCGCCCTCTGGCTATTATTCAAACCATCGGTGGGGAACCTTTTGGTACACAAAAATGCTGGAGAAACTCAGCGGGTGCAGCAGCATCTATGGAGCGAAGGAAATAGGCAACGTTTCGGGCCGAAACCCTTTTTCAGACTGATGGGGGGTGGGGAGAAGAAATGAAAAAAGGCGGAGGAGGAGCCCGAGGGTTGAGGGATAGGAGGAGACAACCAGAGGGCTGATGAAGGGGAGGAGACAGCAAAGGCTAGCAAAATTGGGAGAATTCAATGTTCATGCCCCCAGGATGCAGACTCCCCAAGCGGAATATGAGGTGCATTGCTGTGGCCATGGAGGAGACCCAGGACAGAGAGGTCAGATACGGAATGGGAGGGGGAGTTGAAGTGCTGAGCCATCGGGAGGTCAGGTTGGTTATTGCGGACCGACCGGAGGTGTTCGGCGAAACGATCGCCAAACCAGGGGTGGGGAGCCTTTTCATGTTGGAAGGCCGCATTAAGTTAGCTGTAATCTAATAAGGCCGCATCCAAGAAACTTCAATTAGATATACTTCAAAATCTACATTATTTTGTTAAAATTAGCCCTCATGACTTACTAATGTTTTAATTGTGGCCGTCAGTCGGGGAGGATTATTTCGTTGAATCTTCTTTTATTCTTTGGTATTTTAAATACGTTCATTTTAAGATTAAAATAAAAATAATAAAAGATGAACAAAAACATATTAATAGTAATAAAAAGATTTGTTCTACAAAATTTGGATTCATTCAAAAGGCTGCACTTAATGGCTTAGAAGGGCGCATGCAGCCTTAAGGCCGCAGGTTCCCCCCACCCCTGCTTTAAACCCTGTTGCCAGAACTACAGCTCCGAACGCAGGTGGTGATCTCCTTGCGGGCGAGAGGTGGGCGTAATATTTCCAACCCCCCCCCTTTAGTCTTTTGTTTAACATCTTCTGCAAACTTTATTTAATACCAAATAAACTACTTTGAATGTGGACACAAGGAACTGCAGATGCTGGTTTACAAAAGAAGGCACAGAGTGCTGGAGTAACTCAGCAGGCCAGCTGCATTTCTACATTTGCAGATGAAAGACCCGACCCAGAGTATCACCTATCCACGTTTAGTTTACAATAGACAATAGACAATGGGTGCAGGAGTAGGCCATTCGGCCCTTCGAGCCAGCACCGCCATTCAATGTGATCATGGCTGATCATCATTTAGTTTAGAGATACAGTGCAGAAAAAGGCCCTTCAGCCCACCGAGTCCGTGCCGACGTTAACACTACCCTACACGCACTAGGGACAATTTACATTTATACCAAGCCAACTAACCTACAAACCTGCACGTATTTGGAGTGTGGGAGGAAACCAAAGATTTGGGAGGAAACCCACGCGGGTCACGGGGAGAACGTGCAAACTCCGTAGACAGGATCGAACCCGGGTCTCTGGCGCTGTGAGGCAGCAGCTCTACCCGCTGCGCCACCGTGTTCTCCAGAGATGCTATGCTGTCTGACCCACTGGGTGACTCCAGCGTTCTGTGTCTTTATTTGCAGATGAGAATAATGTTGGAAATAGATTTCATTCCAATACCTTCAGAACAACACATGTTTACGATGATCTCCAGGGCCGTCTGTTGTGCCGCAAGAAGGGCAGTAGCAAGCCTCAACTCCTCACTCCGCACCTAACAACAAATAATAGTGGACAAAAATCAGCTCCGGACATCGCTAGCAACCCCATCCCACTAAAAACCTAACGATACTTCAAACTTCCATCACTATTTAATGTTACAGTTTAGTTTAGAGATAGTGTGGAAACAGGCCCTTTGGCCCAGAGTCCGCGCCGACCGGCGATCGCCCCGTATACTATCCCACACACTGGCCAAAATTAACCTACAAACCTGCACATCTTCCGGAGGTGCCGCAGAGAAGCCTCGCGGGTCGACTGAGCCCGTGGCTGGGGCCTGGGTCGGCGTCACAGAGAGGACCCGGCAACGTTAGTGAAGAGGTCGGTGCGGCGGTCGGTAATGGCGTCGACCGATGAACGAGGACGGACCACGTGGAAGTGAGGACGCCGCTGCCGGGGGAAGGTGCAAACGAGGACCCGGCGTGGGGGGACCGCCGTGAGGGGGGGAGGGGGAATAACAAAGGGGGACCTGGCGCGGGGGTACTTTGTAACTATTTAAGTGCTGTTTATGTGGTGACTATTCCACTGTGACTTGTCACATGTGACACTAAAGTATTCAATCCAACTCAATCCAATCTTTGGAGCGTGGAAGGAAACCAGAGCACCCAGAGGAAACCCACGAGGTCACAGGAGAAGGTGCAAACTCCAAACAGACAGCACCCGTAGTCAGGATCATACCCGGGTATATGGCGCTGCAAGGCAGCAACTCTACCGCTGCGCCACAGATGGTGTATTCTTTCTGGAGTAAAGGGTGTCAGTTCACAAGGCTAATAGACATGGCCAGAAAACAAAATAATAAAGTGAAATAATGACGGGTTTAACTTGTTAGACATACCGCCAGGCCAAACAAGGGCACTGGTATCAGAGCAGTTGGAAGAAATATCAAAAACGACACAGAGTGCTGGAGTAACTCAGCGGGTCGGGCAGCATTTCTGGAGAACATGGATAGGTGACGTTTCACACAGTGCTGGAGTAACTCAGCGGGTCAGGCAGCATCTGTGGAGAACATGGATAGGTGACGTTTCACAAAGTGCTGGAGTAACTCAGCGGGTCGGGCAGCATTTCTGGAGAACATGGATAGGTGACGTTTCACAGAGTGCTGGAGTAACTCAGTGGGTCGGGCAGCATTTCTGGAGAACATGGATAGGTGACGTTTCACACAGTGCTGGAGTAACTCAGCGGGTCAGGCAGCATCTGTGGAGAACATGGATAGGTGACGTTTCGCAGAGTGCTGGAGTAACTCAGTGGGTCAGGCAGCATCTGTGGAGAACATGGATAGGTGACGTTTCACAGAGTGCTGGAGTAACTCAGTGGGTCAGGCAGCATCTCTGGTGAACACGGATAGGTGACGTTTCAGGTCGAGACCCTCCTTCGGACTCACCTATCCATGTTCTCGAGAGATGCTGCCCTGAGTCGCAGTTACTTCAGCTTTTTTCTGTAAAGCATCATCTGCAGGTCCTGGTTGCCATAGGAAATAACACCTGCCTCCTGTGTAAATCCATAGTTAATCCCATCGGCATCAACAGGAAACGCAGGTATTTTGTTCAAAGTGAAAAATCATTAATTAACCGCATCAACGTCACAATGCAAAACGAGGCGAAGTATCATTTTGCAGGAATGCATTGCGCCAAGGGAAGCCCAAGGGAAATAAACATTGTATATTCCTTTACAATAAAAACTGTGTCCAATTCTGCCCCAAATGCTTTGGGTATTTACAACACAAAAAAATACACTTGCTCAACCAATATACAGACACAAACCGCCCCAAGCTGAGAAATCTTTACAAAGACGGAATCAAATTTATTGTAGATTCATTTAAAATATCAATGCAGATGGTTCAAATAGATTAAAGGTAAATAAAAATGTATGCAGATATTTTATTTTATATGGTTTAAATTTTGAAAAAAGCGCCTTCTGTACTTTGAAAAACTTGAAATGATCGCAGAATAAATGCCATCGAAAATGTCTCGATCTAGATAGGGCTCTTACAGATAGCGGAGTCAGGGGATATGGGGGGGAAGGCGGGAACGGGGTACTGATTGGGGATGATCAGCCATGATCACATTGAATGGCGGTGCTGGCTCGAAGGGCCGAATGGCCTGCTCCTGCACCTATCGTCTATTGTTTTAACTGGTCATTATATTTGATTCATAGACTTAGCTGTCAGTGTGGACAGCTAAATTAAGTTCTGTTAATTTAATGCATCCGTCTAGTTACAGAATGAAATAACTACTGTCTATTACTAATTATAATGGTAGCTGTTAGCAATGCAAAAAAATGAAAATGGGAAGAGCAGCTTCCAGTGCTGAAGAAACAACAGCATTCTATTTGTGACATCAACAGGGCAGCACGGTGGTGCAGTTGGTAGAATTGCTTCCTCAGTTCTATCCTGGCTCCGGGTACTGTCGCTGTGGAGTTTGCGCGTTCTCCCTGTGACTGTGTGGGTTTCCTCCGGGTGCCCTGGTTTCCCTCCACGTCCAAAGACGCGCGGGTTTGTTGGCGAATTAGCCCTCTGCAAAACTGCCCCCAAGTGTGTAGGGAGTGGATGTTAACGGGCGATCGATGGTTGACGTCCAGAACCTGCACGCTCTCTGGAGTGTGGGAGGAAACCGGAGCTCCAGGAGAAAACCCACGCGGTCACGTGGAGAACGTACAAACTCCACACAGACAGCACCCGCAGTCAGGATCAATAGACAATAGACAAAAGGTGCAGGAGTAGGCCATTCGTCCCTTCGAGACAGCACCACCATTCAATGTGATCATGGCCGATCATCCCCAATCAATACCCCGTTCCTGCCTTCTCCCCATATCCCGACTCCGCTATTTTTAAGAGCCCTATCTAACTCTCTCTTGAAAGTATCCAGAGAACCTGCCTCCACCGCCCTCTGAGGCAGAGAATTCCACAGACTCACCACTCTCTGTGAGAAAAAGTGTTTCCTCGTCTCCGTTCTAAATGGTTTACCCCTTATTCTTACCTCTGGTTCTGGACTCCCCCAACATCGGGAACATGTTTCCTGCCTCTAGCGTGTCCAAACCCTTAACAATCTTATATGTTTCAATGAGATGCCCTCTCATCCTTCTAAACTCCAGAGTGTACAAGCCCAGCCGCTCCATTCTCTCAGCACATGACAGTCCCGCCATCCCGGGAATTGACCTGGTAAACCTACGCTGCACTCCCTCAATAGCAAGAATGTCCTTCCTCAAATTAGGGGACCAAAACTGCACACAATAGTCCAGGTGTGGTCTCACTAGGGCCCCGTACAACTGCAGAAGGATCCCGTGTGTCTGGCGCTGCAAGGCAGCAACCCTACCGCAGCGCCACCGTGCCCCCCAGGGGCAGATACGTTGGTGCATTAAATAGCGTGCATCACAAAGCGATTTTCACAACGCACTACTTACAGGCAGGAAGTCCGAAATGTCTTCAGTCGTGCCGTCTCCTGCTTTACTCTGTGGCGATATTTCCTGCGCATCACCCTCGAGATTGGGAGTACCGTTCTCACGAGTGCCAATCGTTTCCTCCTCCATTTCGGACCCGGCCCCGGCCTCGGCCTCGAGGGCTGTCCCCGCCGTCTGGCTGAGAGATAGAATCGTCTGGCTGGCGTTCCTGTCCAAGGTCTCCGCCAGGATTCTGATCACGGCGTTGATCGTCTCCGCCTGACTGCTGCAGGGGACAACACTCTTCACATTCCACACGGTACCTAAAGGGAAACGTTACTTACAATCAGCAGAAGTGCGTGATAATAAAGCAAGATGCTGCAGTGAGGCAAGTCACCAGACACCATTGTCCCTCGTCACTCCCGATTACACTGCCTGCAGCAACGCACTGCATCAAATTACACTTTTTATTCATTAACCATTCAAAATGCATGAACTTGGGGAATATAACAACTCACTGCAGCTAGACATGCACATGTCATGAACAGTGCATTCCTTCCGCAGGTGGCAACATTTAGCATTGATGATAAAGAGAATTTTCCAGCTGCTTTAATCCCCAGTTGAGTGCTTTTCAACAACTAATCAACAATGTGCAAATAAAAAATTAAGCATTGTTAGTTAGACAACAGACAATAGACAATAGACGCAGGAGTATGCCATTTGGTCCTTCGAGCCAGCACCGCCATTCAATGTGATCATGGCTGATCATCCCCAATCAGTACCCCGTTCCTGCCTTCTCCCCATGTCCCCTGACTCCGCTATCTTTAAGAGCCCTATCTAGCTCTCTCTTGAAAGTATCCAGAGAACCTGCCTCCACCGCCCTCTGAGGCAGAGAATTCCACAGACTCACAACTCTCTGTGAGGAAAAAGTGTTTCCTCGTCTCTGTTCTAAATGGCCTACCCCTTATTCTTAAACTGTGGCCCCTGGTTCTGGACTCCCCCAACATCGGGAACATGCTTCCTGTCTCTAGCGTGTCCAAACCCTTAATAATCTTATATGTTTCAATAAGATCCCCCTCTTATTGAAACAGTCACGTGTACCGAGGTACAGTGCAATGCTTTTGATCGCTGCACCTCGGTACACGTGGCAATAAACTAAACTATAACAATGCTTCATATATATTGTGCTTATCAGTGCCCTCCATAATATTTGGGACAAAGACCCATCATTTATTTATTTGCCTCTATACTCCACAATTTGCGATTTGTAATAGAAAAAAAATCACATGTGGTTAAAGTGCACATTGACAGATTTTAATAAAGGCCATTTATATACATTTTGGTTTCATCATTGGGAAATGACAGCTGTGTTTATATATAGTCCCCCCATTTCAGGGCACCATAATGTTTGGGACACAACAATGTCATGTAATTGAAAGTAGTCATGTTTAGTATTTTGTTGCATATCCTTTGCATGCAATGACTGCTTGAAGTCTGCGATTCATGGACATCACCAGTTGCTGGGTGTCTTCTCTGGTGATGCTCTGCCAGGCCTGTATTGCAGCCATCTTTAGCTTATGCTTGTTTTGGGGGCTAGTCCCCTTCAGTTTTCTCTTCAGCATATAAAAGGCATGCTCAATTGGGTTCAGATCGGGCGATTGACTTGGCCACTCAAGAATTGACCATATTTTAGCTTTGAAAAACTCCTTCGTTGCTTTAGCAGTATGTTTGGGATCATTGTCTTGCTGTAGAATGAACCGCCGGCCAATGAGTTTTGAGGCATTTGTTTGAACCTGAGCAGATAGGATGTGTCTATACACTTCAGAATTCATTAAGCTACTACCATCAGCAGTTGTATCATCAATGAAGATAAGTGAGCCAGTACCTTCAGCAGCCATACATGCCCAGGCCATAACATCCCCACCACCGTGTTTCACAGATGAGGTGGTATGCTTTGGATCTTGGGCAGTTCCTTCTCTCCTCCATACTTTGCTCTTGCCATCATTCTGATATGTTAATCTTCGTCTCATCTGCCCACAAGACCTTTTTCCAGAACTGTGGTTGCTCTTTTAAGTACTTCTTGGCAAACTGTAACCTGGCCATCCTATTTTTGCGGCTAACCAGTGGTTTGCATCTTGCAGTGTAGCCTCTGTATTTCTGTTCATGAAGTCTTCTGCGGACAGTGGTCATTGACAACTCCACACCTGACTCCTGAAGAGTGTTTCTGATCTGTCGGACAGGTGTTTGGGGATTTTTCTTTATTATAGAGAGAATTCTTCTGTCATCAGCTGTGGAGGTCTTCCTTGGCCTGCCAGTCCCTTTGTGATTAGTAAGCTCACCAGTGCTCGCTTTCTTCTTAATGATGTTCCAAGCAGTTGATATTGGTAAGCCTAAGGTTTGGCTGATGTCTCTAATAGTTTTATTCTTGTTTCTCTGTCTCATAATGGCTTCTTTGACTTTCATTGGCACAACTTTGACCCTCATGATGATAAACAGCAATAAAAGATGATAGAAAGACTGGAGGAAAGACTAGGTGCCGAGAACTCTCTTATACCTGCATGAAGGAGGCAATTAAACACACCTGAGCAACTACAAACACCTGTGAAGCCATGTGTCCCAAACATTATGGTGCCCTGAAATGGGGGGACTATGTATAAACACAGCTGTAATGTCTACATGGTGAAACCAAAATGTATAAAACTACCCTTTAATAAAATCTGACAATGTGCACTTTAACCACATGTGAAATTTTCTATTACAAATCTCAAATTGTGGAGTACAGAGGCAAATAAATAAATGATGGATCTTTGTCCCAAACATTATGGAGGGCACTGTATAATACTTTATATTTAAGCATTGTGTTAATACCCAAGATAAACATAAAGTGTTGGAGTAACTCAGGTCAGGCAGCATCTCTGGAGAAAAGGAATAGAAACATAGAAACATAGAAACATAGAAATTAGGTGCAGGAGTAGGCCATTCGGCCCTTCGAGCCTGCACCGCCATTCAATATGATCATGGCTGATCATCCAACTCAGTATCCCGTACCTGCCTTCTCTCCATACCCTCTGATCCCTTTAGCCACAAGGGCCACATCTAACTCCCTCTTAAATATAGCCAATGAACTGGCCTCGACTACCCTCTGAGAGTTCCAGAGATTCACCACTCTCTGTGTGAAAAAAGTTCTTCTCATCTCGGTTTTAAAGGATTTCCCCCTTATCCTTAAGCTGTGACCCCTTGTCCTAGACTTCCCCAACATCGGGAGCAATCTTCCTGCATCTAGCCTGTCCAACCCGTTAAGAATTTTGTAAGTTTCTATAAGATCCCCTCTCAATCTCCTAAATTCTAGAGAGTATAAACCAAGTCTATCCAGTCTTTCTTCATAAGACAGTCCTGACAACCCAGGAATCAGTCTGGTGAACCTTCTCTGCACTCCCTCTATGGCAATAATGTCCTTCCTCAGATTTGGAGA
>CM075978.1:192516035-192565708 GCA_038087875.1 Malacoraja senta
CTAAGTGAATTACATTTTCTACTTCTTGCCAAGATATCAATTCGGTGGTTTTCAAATTTCAAACTCCAATCTTTACGTTCCTTTGTTAATTCTTTATAAGGGCATGGACACCTATATTCATTTCTGAGAAAACTGTGAAAGTGTTCGCGTAATACACCATGCAGCTGAGGTTTTTATCCACCTTCAGGGATTTTTAACTTAGTTTAGAGATACAGCGTGGAAACAGGCCCTTCAGCCCATCGAGTCTGCACTGTCGGGCGATCCTAACACACTAACACTATCCTACACACACTTGGGGCAATTTACAATTACACAAAGCCAATTAGCCTACAAACCTGGACGTCTTTTGAGTGCGGGAGGAAACTGGAGATCCCAGAGAAAACCCACGCCGGTCACGGGGAGAACGTACAAACTCTGTACAGACGGCGCCCGTGGTCAGGATTGAACCCGAGTCCGGGGCGTTGTGAGGCAGCAACTCTACGCTGCGCCACCGTGCCGCCCATGTTTTTCCTAACAAATCAACATATTTTAAGAATCAAAAAGAACTCAGGACAGATTTCATACGAAGTATGAAGAAGAGTCTTGTTTCGAAACGCCGCCTATCGATGTTCTCCAGTGATGCTGCCTGAGCTGCTGAGTTACTCCAGCACTTTGTGTCTATCTTTGGTATAAACCAGCACTTGCAGTTCCTCGTCGTTACATTTCATCTAAAATCCTTTGCAATATTTAAGAAATGGAAACTTGCACTCTACCCTTGCACTTGCACAAAGTAGCCCCAGAAAGAGTGGATGCATTAGTGATAATTTTTCAGAACTCTTTGGATTCTGGAGTAGTTCCTGAGGATTGGAGGGTAGCTAATGTAACCCCACTTTTTAAAAAGGGAGGGAGAGAGAAAACGGGGAATTACAGACCAGTTAGTCTAACATCGGTAGTGGGGAAACTGCTAGAGTCAGTTATTAAAGATGGGATAGCAGCACATTTGGAAAATGGTGAAATCATTGGACAAAGTCAGCATGGATTTATGGAAGGTAAATCATGTCTGACGAATCTTATAGAATTTTTCGAGGATGTAACTAATAGAGTGGATAAGGGAGAACCAGTGGATGTGTTATATCTGGACATTCAGAAGGCTTTCGACAAGGTCCCACATAAGAGATTAGTATACAAACTTAAAGCACACGGTATTGGGGGTTCAGTATTGAAGTGGATAGAGAACTGGCTGGCAAACAGGAAGCAAAGAGTAGGAGTAAACGGGTTTTCAGAATGGCAGACAGTGACTAGTGGGGTACTGCAAGGCTCAGTGCTGGGACCCCAGCTATTTACAATATATATTAATGATTTGGACGAGGGAATTGAATGCAACATCTCCAAGTTTGCAGATGACACGAAGCTGGGGGGCAGTGTTAGCTGTGAGGAGGATGCTAGGAGGCTGCAAGGTGACTTGGATAGGCTGGGTGAGTGGGCAAATGCATGGCAGATGCAGTATAATGTGGATAAATGTGAGGTTATCCACTTTGGGGGCAAAAACAGGAAAGTAGACTATTATCTAAATGGTGGCCGATTAGCAAAAGGGGAGATGCAACGAGACCTGGGTGTCATGGTACACCAGTCATTGAAAGTAGGCATGCAGGTGCAGCAGGCAGTGAAGAAAGTGAATGGTATGTTAGCATTCATAGCAAAAGGATTTGAGTATAGGAGCAGGGAGGTTCTACTGCAGTTGTACAGGGTCTTGGTGAGACCACACCTGGAGTATTGCGTACAGTTTTGGTCTCCAAATCTGAGGAAAGACATTCTTGCCATAGAGGGAGTACAGAGAAGGTTCACCACACTGATTCCTGGGATGTCAGGACTTTCATATGAAGAAAGACTGGATAGACTCGGCTTGTACTCGCTAGAATTTAGAAGATTGAGGGGGGATCTTATAGAAACTTACAAAATTCTTAAGGGGTTGGACAGGCTAGATGCAGGAAGATTGTTCCCGATGTTGGGGAAGTCCAGGACAAGGGGTCACAGTTTAAGGATAAAGGGGAAATCCTTTAGGACCGAGATGAGAAAAACATTTTTCACACAGAGAGTGGTGAATCTCTGGAACTCTCTGCCACAGAAGGTAGTTGAGGCCAGTTAATTGGCTATATTTAAGAGGGAGTTAGATGTGGCCCTTGTGGCTAAGGGGATCAGGGGGTATGGAGAGAGGGCAGGTACGGGATACTGAGTTGGATGATCAGCCATGATCATAGTGAATGGCTGTGCAGGCTCGAAGGGCCAAATGGCCTACTCCAGCACCTATTTTCAATGTTTCTATGTTACCCAATGCTCCATTTCACCCGTGTTCATCTGAGAATATCACCATGGGGCATCAACTAATCTCCAGAAAAAGGTCACCATCTAGCATGAAACCAATCTTCAAGCCTGAGACCAATAACCAATTAACTGACCTCAAGTTCACTTGAAGAATTTACATGCGGTGAAAGTTATTTGGATTCACACGGTGAACAGTGAGTGGTCTTAAAAACGCTGGGGAAGGTTGGTGGTCACCACAAACATTCTTTGAGATCAGATTACTCCAGAGCAAAGTCATTGGACATCTGCTGGTAACATTATCCATTTGACCAGAATCAATATCTTAAATTCAAAGGGGCAAGGTATATATCTCCACTCTTCTTTTTTTTTCTTTTTTTTTTCATTTCTATATCTTTCTGCTACACTGCTTTGGTAGTTAGGGGATTTTCTTTGGTTCTTCTTTAATCTATCTTTTCACTTTCTATTCTTTTTTCTTTTCTTTTTTCATTTTTCATAATTTAGGTTATAAGGTTAAAAATGAAGCTGTACAATAATTGTATAATTTTAGATGCCGAATGTTTTATCTCTGTACAATTGCTTCTAACAATAAATTTAATAAAAATAGAAAAAATTAAAAAAAATTAAAAAAAAATCTACAGGTGTACAGTAGAGAGCATCATGGCCTAACTAACTCCAAGGTCCAGGAATGAAGATTACAAAAAGTGGTGAACACTGCCCAGTCCATCACAGGTACTGACCCCTTCCCCACCATTGTGTACAGGAGGTGCTGCCTCAAAAAAGGCATCCAGCATCGTCAGAGACCCACACCACCCTGGCCACACACTCATTTCACCCCCGCCATCGGGAAGAAGGCACAGGGGCCTGAAAACCGTCACCACCAGGTTCAGGAGCAACTTCTTCCCTTCAACCGCCAGGCTCTTGAATGCTACAAACTCCAACTTGGATGAGAGGGGATCTTATTGAAACATATAAGATTGTCAAGGGTTTGGACACGCTGGAGGCAGGAAACATGTTCCATGATGTTGGGGGAGTTCAGAACCAGGGGCCACGGTGTAAGAATAAGGAGTAAGCCATTTAGAACGGAGACGAGGAAACACTTCTTCTCACAGAGAGTGGTGAGTCTGTGGAATTCTCTGCCTCAGAGGGCGGTGGAGGCTGGTTCTCTGGATGCTTTCAAGATAGAGCTAGATAGGGCTCTTAAAAATAGTGGAGTCAGGGGATATGAGGAGAAGGCAGGAACGGGGTACTGATTTGGGATGAATGGCCTACTCCTGCACCTATTGTCTATTGTCTATTGGCCAACTAAACTTCATAACTGGGTTCAAATGAAATGCATTATACTTTCGATCGGACAAGCCCCACTATAAAAAACACTCAGGACACCTATCGCTTGTTGTACACGACCCAAACATTTTTTCATGGTATACCAAGCCAAGATTATTGCACGGCGAACAGAAGGTATATAAAAATAATTCTAATGCACTTTGATTGCAATTTACAAGCATGAATAAGCGATCTGATTTTTTTTTTGGTGAAAATTTTATCCTGTGCTAGTTAGCATTTTTCCTTCATCAAATGTTCTCATCTCATTCCACAGACTCTAATCTTATTTCAGACAGTCTAATCTTATTTCATGTGTTCTAATTTTATTTCTGGGAGGAATTATTGATGTAACGCCCAGGCAGGTTGTTGCCTGCTCAGGTTTTCTCACAATGAGGTCTAATTGATGCCGAATCTGAATGGCAGGGAAGGAATCTGAGCCACATCTGGAGTATTGTGTACAGTTTTGGTCTCCTAATTTGAGGAAGGACATCCTTGTGATTGAAGCAGTGCAGCGTAGGTTCACGAGATTGATCCCTGGGATGGCGGGACTGTCTTATGAGGAAAGATTGAAAAGATTAGGCTTGTATTCACTGGAGTTTAGAAGGATGAGGGGGGGATCTTATAGAAACATATAAAATTATAAAAGGACTGGACAAGCTAGATGCAGGAAAAATGTTCCCAATGTGGGGCGAGTCCAGAACCAGGGGCCACACAGTCTTAGAATAAAGGGGAGGTCATTTAAGACTGAGGTGAGAAAAAACCTTTTCACCCAGAGAGTTGTGAATTTGTGGAATTCCCTGCCACAGAGGGCAGTGGAGGCCAAGTCACTAGATGGATTTAAGAGAGAGTTAGATAGAGCTCTCGGGGCTAGTGGAGTCAAGGGATATGGGAAGAAGGCAGGCACAGGTTATTGATAGGGGACGATCAGCCATGATCACAATGAATGGCGGTGCTGGCTCGAAGGTCCAAATGGCCTCCTCCTGCACCTATTGTCTATTGTCTATTGCCCTGACTGATCCAAATCACTGGATATTCAGGGCGGCACGATGGCGCAGCGGTAGAGTTGCTGCCTTACAGCGCCAGAGACCCGGGTTCGATCCTGACTGCGGGTGCTGTCTGTGTGGAGTTTGTACCTTCTCCCCGTGACCTGCGTGAGTTTCCTCTCACACTCTAAAGACGTGCAGGTTTGTAGGTTAATAGGCTTTGGTAAAATTGTAAATTATCCCAAGCGTGTGGGGTAGTGTTAGTGTACGAATGTGATCGCTGGTCGGCGCGGACTCGTTGGGCCGCAGGGCCCGTTTCCATGCTGTATGTCTAAAGTCAAAAAGTCAAAAGTCTCGAGGAAAACCTTTCCTCCCTGCCAGTGAGAACAATCGTGACTTCATTACTGACCACGTATTCTGATCAACGTAAATATATTTGGTATCAAGCGACAAGCATTTATAAAGTGAGTCTTGGACACACAAGCTTGCAAGAAATAAATAAATAAAGATTCAAAATTCTACCCAGCTGATGACTGCAATTAGGCAGCTAAGCGACATAACCCCAAAAGCTGAATTAATGATAAAAAACTAAATGGATTTAGCCAATCAATGTACACTATTTTCTTGAAGATTAAATCTTAGGAACCCTGGTTGAAAAGTTGGGAATCATGAAATACGTTTCAGGGCGGAGTTGGACTCAAAATCATAAGCATATTAGGAATAACCAAATTGAGATGGCACCAAGTAGTAATTAAACTGTATCCACTCTGCTGGAGTGGGCATCAAAATATACTAGTGGGTGTAGCACGGTGGAGCAGCGGTAGTTGTTGTCTTACAGCGCCAGAGACCCGGGTTCGATCCTGACTGCGGGCGCTGTCTGTACGGAGTTTGTACGTTCTCCCCGTGACTGGCGTGGGTTTTCTCCGGGATCTTCAGTTTCCTCCCGCACTCCAAAGACGTACAGGTTTGTAGGTTAATTGGCTTGGTATAATTGTAAATTGTTTCTGGTGTGTGTAGGATAGTGTCAATGTGCGGGGATCGCTGGTCGGAGCAGATTCGTTGGGCCGAAGGGCCTGTTTCCGCTCTGCATCTCTAAACTAAACTAAAATAGTGTTGACAGTGTTCAAATTTTAAATTTTACAAAGCCCGACCTTCATTAAAGATTGTGAAAGGAAATTCCATCAAACGCAATGTTCATTTGAAACATTATTGAACAAAGTCAGCACAAAGATATTTAATGTTAATGGAGATGACTCACCTGCAGAAATGGCCAATTCTATATTGTCCATAAATCGCCTCAAGCACAAAATACAGATATCCAATAAACCTTCTTTATTGAAGACAGACAATGCCCTGCTGCTGCTTTCACTGAGAAAACAAAAGAAAAATGCTCACACTACATTATCTATATTTAGTTGACATCTCCATTTCTGCTCACAAATCAATCACCATATTGAACAGAGTGGAGAATTAGATAGATTGATTGAATCGATCAATGGTCGCCATGGTGGGCTGAAGAGCCTGTCCCCATGCTATATCTTTCAAACATTCAATCCACAGCAGCCATCGATCATCCGCTCGCCCTCGTTCTGTTACCCATCTGTCGCATGCACTCCCAACACGTTAGAGGATGCAATTTATGGCAGCCAATTAACCTACAATTAGATTAGGCCCAGACATTCCAACTGCGATGTGCAGGAACTACCCGATCTCCCGGTTGCTCAACACTTCAACTCCCCCTCCCATTCCCACACTGGCCTTTCTGCCCTGAGCCTCCTCCATTGTCAGAGTGAGGCCCAGCGCACATTGGAGGAACAGCACCTCATATTTCGCTTGGGCAGCTTACACCCCAGCGGTATGAACATTGACTTCTCCAACTTCAAATAATCCTTGCATTCTCTCTCTTGCCACCCCCCCCGCCCCCCCCCCCCCCCCCCGTTTCCTAGTTCTCCGACCAGTCTGAATCTGCCCCGATTACATTTTATCTCTGCATGTTTTGTTGTCACCTTCTCCGAGCTAACAACGATCTATGCTACATACATCCCCTTGAACTTCATCCCCTTTGATGTCTTGTTTTCACACCTTACCCTTCCTTATCTCTATGTCTCCCTCTCCCCTGACTGACTCTGCCTGAAGAAGGTTCTCGACCCGAAACGTCACCCATTTCTGCCTGTCTCGCTGAGTTACTCCAGCATTTTGCGTCTATTTTCGAACTGCAATGCTTTGTTAGCAACTATTGAATTATTGTATGAGAATACACAATGAGACAGGAAGAAAACATGCAACCAATGTTACCACTGGCATCATCGGAAACATTGGGGCAGCATGGTGGGTTGCTGCCTTAAAGCGTCAGAGACCCGGGTTCGATCCCGACTACGGGTGCTGTCTGTATGGAGTTTGTACGTTCTACCTGTGACCGCGTGGGTTTTCTCCTGGTGTTCTGGTTCCCCCACAAACTCCAAAGACGTAGATTTGTAAGTTAATTGGCTTTGGTAAAATTGGCGCAGCGGTAGAGTTGCTGCCTTACAGCGAATGCAGCGTCGGAGACCTGGGTTCGATCCCGACTACGGGTGCCGTCTGTACAGAATTTGTACATTCTCCCCGTGACCTGCGTGGGTTTCCTCCGAGATCTTCGGTTTCCTCCCACACTCCAAAGACGTACAGGTTTGTAGGTTAATTGGCTTGGTAAATGTAAAAATTGTCCCAGGTGTGTGTAGGATAGTGTTAATGTGCAGGGATCGCTGGTCAGCGCGGACCCGGTGGGCCGAAGGGCCTGTTTCCGTGCTGTATCTCTAAAGTCTGAAATCATTCTCTTTTCTTCTCACAGATTCTTTGTTATAACTGGACTTTGACTATTCAAGAAGATTTGCAATAAAAATGCTCAAAGCAAACAGATAGTTACTCAGAAAACTTATCCGAGGTGAGGGGTGAACTTACCACAAGTTCCAGAGAAGGTGGATAGCCTCATTGGATACATCCTCCAGGTAGTTTTTATCAGAAACTTGCTTTTTACGAGGACTGACGGCAGTGGAATCTAATCCCGTACAACACTGTCGACAAAAATAAAAAGCTAGCAACACACGACAGTATCTCTTCACACAAAGTGAAAAGCTTTACAGTGTGGTAATAAGTTCAGCCTACAGACTTTGAATCAAAGAATCACCACCAACAACATTTACCCACAAGGTATTTCTCCATTGCCCCATTGCAGGAAGGACGTGGAGGCTTTGAATAGGGTGCAGAGGTGGTCTACCAGATACAGTTCTCTCTCTCTCTCTCTCTCTGATCCTCCCCCACCCAATTCATTGTACTAGTTTCAGTCACCTTGTCGAGTCTCATTGTCTGCAACTCATTTTCACCTAGCCCACAGCTACCAATGGGCCCGTTTCCTTTATCACTGTGGTGGATGTTTATGTTAAAATGTATTTTGTGTGTTTTGTTGTTTTTTACTTGTATGACTGACTTGGCAAATGAAATTCCTCGTAAGTTGCAAAACATACTTGGCTAATAAAGTATTATTGTGATTGTCACTTTTTTGCATATCTTTCATTCATATGTTCTATATCTCTCTACATCACCGTCTATATCTCCCATTTCCCTCTCCCCTGACGCTCAGTCTGAAGAAGGGTCTCGACCCGAAACGTCATCTGTTTTCCCCTTTTTCCCCCGGAGATGCTGCCTGTCCCGCTGAGTTACGACAACATTGTGTGACTATCTTAGGTTTACCAGAATGCTGCCCAATTCATTGGGGTATTAGTTCCAAGGGGAGGGTGGAGAAACGTGGATTGTTTTCTCTGGAATAGAGTTTGCGTGGAGACGTGATAGAAATATTTAAACTTGTGAGAGGCAGAGATAGGGTAGACAGTCAGAACACTTTTTTATTTCCCCCCCCCAGCAATGAGATGTCAAAGATTGAGGGCATGGTTTAGTTTAGAGAGGCAGCATGTTAACAGGCCCTTCGGCCCATCGAGTTCACACCGACCATCGATCGACAATACCCCACACATACATTGACTTGGTATAGAATACTGCGGTCTAGACTTTAGCAGCGCAGCGGTGCTGGTTTCCGACGGGAACGGTGACGGACGCACCACACATCTCCGTCCTCCAGTTCCTGCGGACTTCCACCGCTGGAAGTATAGGATGTTGGTGTGTGTGTGTTTTATCATCGTTCCTTACAATGCCGTGTACGACAGTGATCGCAACTTCTACTGAAGTGTGGATGGCCGTTGGCTCGCTAGGAGCTCATCCACCCTTTGACAGGTCTTGTTTTTGGTCCTGCTGGGGGTCCACAGCCCCCTCCTCACCCGGCAAACCAGGTGGGGGAGACGGTTTAGTCGCCGACTATTCAACCATGGAGCAGGTAGCGCGGGATGACATGGTACCCGTGGCGGGGGTGGGGGGGGGGAACTACCCCCAACCTGATCCTACACACATACAGAAGCCAATTAAACTTACTAATTTAATAGGTAGTCAAAAATGCTGGAGAAACTCAGCGGGTGAGGCAGCGTCTATGGAGCGAAGGAATAGGCGACGTTTCGGGTCGAGACCATTCTTCAGACTGATGGGAGGGTGGGGGGCAGGAAAAAGAAAGGAAGAGGCGGAGACAGTGGGCTCGTGGGAGAGCTGGGAAGGGGAGGGGAAGGAGGGAGAAAGGAAGGACTACCTGAAATTGGAGAAGTCAATGTTCACACCGCTGGGGTGTAAACTACCCAAGCAAAATATGAAGTGCTGTTCCTCCAATTTGCAGTGGGACTCACTCTGGCCATGGAGGAGACCCAGGACAGAAAGGTCGGATTCGTAATGGGAGGGGAGTTGAAGTGTTGAGCCACCTGGAGATCAGGTTGGTTAATGCGAACTGAGCGGAAGTGTTGGGCGAAGCGATCGCCAAGCCTGCGCTTGGTCCCACCGATGTAGAGCAGTTGACACCTGGAACAGCGGATGCAATAGATGAGGTTGGAGGAGGTGCAGGTGAACCTCTGCCTCATCTGGAATTTCATTACTAATTTCATTGTTCTGCCTGGGACATCTAACAATAAAACACTCTCGGTGTATGGTGGTGCTTATGCAGAGTGTGATTTTACTGAACTGTATGCAAAATGAAGAGTTTCACTGTACCCAACACAGTCATGCCAACACTGAGACCATCCCATGGAGATGAACTTTACAAATAAAACCAAACACCAGCATGTGGTGAAACAAAAAACTGCAGATGCCGGCTTATACCAAAGATGTTGGAGTAACTCAGTGGGTCAGGCAGCATCTCTAGAGAAAAAAAATGGGCGACCTTTCGGTTCAGGACCCTCCTTCAGACTAGAATTAGGGGCGGGAGTGGTGGTGGTGGTGAGCTGGAGACGAGGAAAGATTATTGGTCCTGGTCAGTTCTCACCTCCAGCTCCTCGCCTCCAGTTCCACACCTCCACCTCCCATCCCCCCCTCCCCGCCCCCCCCCCCATAGTTTCAGTCTGAGGAGGTCCGATCCAAGACATCACCCATCCTTTTCCTCCAGAGATGCTGCCTGAACCGCTGAGTTACTCCAGCACTCTGTGTCCATCACCAGCGCATGGATTTGTTTAGTGAATCAAGAGCTTACCTCCCGCAACAGTGCCGCAAGAGGGGTCAAAACATCTTGCTTCACCATCTCGTCGCACACATCGTACCCTCCACAGGCGCTAAGATTTCTGTCATGAAGAAATATTTTTTGTTATTCACTTTGCTGCTTGCAACCGTCTATTTTCACTTCTCCAAAAAAATTCTATTATTTCTCCTCTTCCCTTCTGACAATGTTGCCATCTGTTAATGATAGACTTCAGCGTGGAAATAGGTCCTTCGGCCCAACTTGCCCGCACCGACCTACATGTCCCATCTACACTAGTCCCACTTGCTTGCGTTTGGCCCATATCCCACTACACCTGTCCTATCCATGTCCTGTCTAAATGTTTCTTACACATTAGACAATAGACAATAGACGCAGGAGTAGGCCATTCGGCCCTTCGAGCCAGCACCGCCATTCAATGTGATCATGGCTGATCATCCACAATCATTACGATAATAACTGCCTCAACTACATTCTCTGGCAACTTGTTCCAGACAACCAACCTCCATTTGTGTGAAAATGTTACCCTTCAGGTTCCTATTAAATCTTCCCCCCCATCAACATTAAACATATGTCCTCTGGTTCTCGATTCCCAGACTCTGTGCGTCTACCCGATCTTTTCTCGATCTACGAATACAATGGTGAAGTTACAAAATCATTCCGTGAGAATTTGAAATGTATATACAATGTATGAAAATTATGTTTTCAAGAGAGTTGCATTTAGCTCTTAAACCCCTGTCCCACGGTACGAGTTCATTCCAAGAGCTCTGCCGAGTTTGCCCTGATTCGAACTCGGACATTTACAGTAATGGCCGCTCGTCGGTACTCGGGGCTCTCGTGGACATTTTCCAACATGTTGAAAAATCTTCACGAGTCTTCCCGTGCTTACCTGCCGTCAGCGAGTCTTCCCGAGTACCTGCCGTTAGCGCTAAAAGACGTCCCCCGAGCTCCGACGTACCCGCTACGTTCATTCTCCGTGTTTACCTCCAGTTTGATTTTTTTTAAACTCGGGAGAGCTCTTGGAATGAACTCGTACCGTGGGACAGGGCTTTTAAGGCTAAAGGAATCAAGGGACATGGGGGAAAAAGCAGGAACATGGTACTGATTTTAGATGATCAGCCATGATCATATTGAATGGTGGTGCTGGCTCGAAGGGCCGAATGCCCCACTACAGCACCTATTTTTTATGTTTCTATACTGGGAAGACATACTAAAAAGGTTTATGATTTTGAAAAAAGAAAGCACGACTTGTAAATGTTTCATTTTGAATTTAAATGAAATATTTAGAGAAACAAGGAACTGCAGATGCTGAAATCTTGAGCAAAACACAAAGTGCTGGAGTAATTCAGCGGGTCAGGCAACATTTCTGGTGAAAATGGTTGGGTGACGTTTCAGGTTGGGACCCTTCTCCAGACACAAGAATGGTCCCGACCCGAAACATCACCCTTCCTTTTTCTCCAGAGTTGCTGCCTGACCCGCCGAGTTACTCCAGCACTTTGTGCCTGTCTTTGGTATATGCCAACATCTGCAGTTCCGTTCTACACTCAATGAACGTTTTTTTTCGCCTTCCATCACAGTGAGGAATGTGGAGGGGTCACTGTGGTGGATGTTTATGTCAAAATGTATTTTGTGTGTCTTGTTGCTATTTATTGGTATGACTGTACAGCAAATCAAATTCCTCGTGTGTTGCAAAACATACTTGGCTGATAAAGTATGATTATGATTTTGATTATGATAATGTTCATACCGATGTAGTGTAAGCTACCCAAGCGGAATATGAGGTTTGTGAAATGAAATGATCAATTATATTAATTGATCAGCCATGATCACATTGAATGGCGGTGCTGGCTCGAAGGGCCGAATGGCCTCCTCCTGCACCTATTGTCTATTAATTATTGATACAATAACCCTTGCTTGCCACAGCTTGGACGGTTCCGCACTGACCTCAGGGCTCCAGCTGCCGTCTCCCTGACAGCGATACTAGGATCGAGAAGCATGGGTCCCAAGCAGCGAATGGCATCCTTCTGCAGAAATGAAGGGATCACCTTTTTCTCCTGGACAAGTTTCGAAATGCTTGCACATGCAAATTCACGAACATCAGGAGACGCACTCTGTAACTATAAGAACGGAGTTTCAGAGCACCGTGATGGAAAATCACCAACTACACACGCTCACGGCTGCTTGCACAGTAGATCCTCATTTAATGCAATTCACAGAGATAGAGTGATACAGCGTGGGAATAGGCCCTTCGGCCCAACTTACCCACACCGGCCAACATGTCCCATCTACACTAGTCCCACATCCCTTTAAACCTTTTGTTGGTTCACATGCTGGTATTTTGTTGGTTCACATGCTTGATCAATGGTGTTTTATCATTAACGTATTTTTATCATTCATGTTTAGTGTTTTCTGAGTCAGTCGTAACTGTCACTGTGTGTCATGTTGTTACTTGTGGGCGGAGCACCAGGGCAAATTCCTTGTATGTGAATAATTGGCCAATAAACTTACTTACTTACCTGTCCTATCCATGTACCTGTCTACATATGTAATAAACTTTGTGATACCACCTGCCTCAACTATCGCCTCCAGCAGCTCGTTCCGTACAGCCACCCCGCTTTGTGTGAGAAAGTTACCCCTCAGATTCCCATTAAATCTTCCCCCCTCCCCCCACGTTAAACCTATGTCCGGTTCTTGACTCCACTACCCTGGGGAAGAGACCGTGTGCAGTAGTGACACTTTTTTCATCTTTTCCAAAGTGGAGTATCTAACTCAAGAGGGCTAAGCTTTAGGAGGAGAGGTTTAGGAAGGGATTTTGTTTCCACACAGAGGGGTTTGAATGTGGATCGCAGTGCATGATCTGGTGATGAAGGTAAATATTCTCTCGAATGCAAGATGTTTAACAAGAGGATACAGGACAGATACAACATTGTTTTAAATCTGAAGAAGGGTCCCGAACCGAAATGTCCACCTATACATGTTCTCCAGGGATGCTGACCTGTTGAGTTACTTGAATCTTTTTTATTATTAATTTTTGGGCTCTGGACAGTGCTGGCAATTTCACAGTAATTGCCACTCTCTAAATGCCCTTGGGAAAGGGCCAAGAGCTTCAAATTCCTGGGCGTGCACATCTCTGAAGATCTCTCCTGGTCCGAGAACACTGATGCAATTATAAAGAAAGCACATCAGCGCCTCTACTTCCTGAGAAGATTACGGAGAGTCGGTTTGTCAAGGAGGACTCTCTCTAACTTCTACAGGTGCACAGTGGAGAGCATGCTGACCGGTTGCATCGTGACTTGGTTCGGCAACTTGAGCGCCCAGGAGCGGAAAAGACTACAAAAAGAAGTAAACACTGCCCAGTCCATCATCGGCTCTGACCTCCCTTCCATCGAGGGGATTTATCGCAGTCGCTGCCTCAAAAAGGCTGGCAGCATCATCAAGAACCCACACCATCCTGGCCACACACTCATCTCCCCGCTACCTTCAGG
Source organism: Malacoraja senta (assembly GCA_038087875.1). Classification (NCBI taxonomy): domain Eukaryota; kingdom Metazoa; phylum Chordata; class Chondrichthyes; order Rajiformes; family Rajidae; genus Malacoraja; species Malacoraja senta. The sequence goes on from CM075978.1 coordinate 192,529,724, forward strand.
TAGAAGGTACAGGAGCCTGAAGACTGCAACGTCCAGGTTCAGGAATAGCTACTTCCCCACAGCCATCAGGCTATTAAACTCAACTCAAAACTCTGAACATAAATAGCCCATTATCTGTTTATTTGCACTTTATCAGTTTATTTATTCATGTGTGTATATATTTATATAATGGTATATGGACACACTGATCTGTTCTGTATTCATGCCTACTATATTCTGTTGTGCTGAAGCAAAGCAAGAATTTCATTGTCCTATCTGGGACACATGACAATAAACTCTCTTGAATCTTGGAAGATGTAACTGGGCCTTTTATTTCCGTTGCACATACACTAGTGTGTGTTTCTATGTGTTTGTGTACACAGTGGCCGACAAGGCCAGACTTTTGGGGCGGCACGGTGGTGCAGCGGTAGAGTTGCTGCCCTACAACGCCAGAGACCCGAGTTCGATCCTGACTACGGGTGCTGTCTGTAGGGAGTTTGTACCTTCTCCCCGTGACCTGCGCGGTTTTCCCCTGGTTTCCTCCCACACTCCAAAGATGCACAGGTTTGTCGGTTAATTGGCTGGTGCTAGTGTGCGGGGATCACTGGTCGGCACGGACTCAGTGGGCTGAAGGGCCTGTTTCTGTGCTGTATTGTTAAACTAAACTTCGAAATCATTGTATTAGCGTGTAAATGATGACAATTTTGGTGGTGAAGTGAAATATCCTCAGCCAGGAAATCTGTGCAAAAGAGTAACAGATGCGAATTCCACTCATTGGACTCTGTTTTCCTGGCAACATTGTTGTCATTTTCAGATCCAAACCTTGATCAAGGCTGGAATCGGACAGTCACATGTAGCGAGAACAGTGAAAGGCTTTTGTTTGCGTGCTATCCACTTAAATCAGGTTATACTACACATTCAAGCCAAGTTGAAGTCAAAAGTTCAACAGGTAGTGAGTGCAAAGAAAAATTACCAGTGCAGAAAATAGTGTTGCAGCATTGTAGCGTTACAATTCCAGAGTAAAAAGTTCAATGTTCACAATGAGGTGGGTTGGAAGATCATTTATGTGAAGACATTCCAACCCGAACTCTGTAATAGGAAGGAACTGCAGATGCTGGTTTAAACCGAAGAGGGACACAAAATGCTGGAGGAACTCAGCGGGACAGGCAGCATCTCCGGAGAGAAGGAACGGGTGACGTTTCGGGTCAAGACCCTCTTTGACGTTTTGGGTCGAGACCCTTCTTCAGTCTGAAGAAGGGTCTCGACCCGAAATGTCACCCATTCCTTCTATCGAGACATACTGCCTGTCCCGCTGAGTAACTCCAGCATTTTGTGCCCAACTCTGTATTCCTTTATCACTCTGGCCCTTCATAAGTTACAACAGTTTTTTCATTCCCAACGTGAGATCTAAATTTCAGACTTGTCACAAGGTGAGAGGGACAAGATTTAATAGGAACCCAAAGGGCAACTTTTTCAGGTTGTGGGTACATGGAACGAGCAGCCAGAGGAGGTGTTTGAGGCAGGTACTACAATATTTAGAAGACATTTGGGTAGATACATGGATAGGAAAGGTTTAGGGGGTTAGATAGTCAGAATGGACGAGCAGAAGGGCCTGTTTCTGTGCCGAATGACATGGTCTCAATCACATACACCCCCAGAACTTCCCTCTTTTACACTTTCGAAGCATGCTGTCTGGCATTTCATTCCAACCTTTTATTTATTCATCAGATTTGCAGAAAACATTTTTTTCAAAAAAATATTTTTGTTTACTATCTGTTAAGGCTTGTTTAACACAGGAGGGTGGGAGGAATGAGCAAACAGATTGAACTTTAAAATGAATGAGGGGAAAGGGCGAAATGGATGTGAGCTAGCTGGGGCACAGGGTGGGAGGAGGGGGAGAAGATGGGGGCATCAGTCAGTCACCTAAAACTGGGTATCCATGTACTCCAGAGAAAAAGAAACTGTTGTTAATATAATTCCCAAATTTATTTTCTCAAGTTAAAAAAATGCTGTTAATATAATTCCTAAGCTTACTTTATCAAATAAGCTGATTCAAGTTTAAAATATGTTGTTAATATAATACAATGCAATAATTCTCAAGTAATTCCTTTATCAAATAAACGGACTCAAGTAAAATAACTGCTGTTAATATAATTCCTAAGTAATTAGACATTAGACAATAGGTGCAAGAGTAGGCCATTCGGCCCTTCGAGCCAGCACCGCCGTTCAATGTGATCATGGCTGATCATTTACAATCAGTACCCCGTTCCTGCCTTCTCCCCATATCCCCTGACTCCGCCATCTTTAAGAGTCCGATCTAGCTCTCTCTTGAAAGTATCCACAGAACCTGCCTCCACCGCCCTCTGAGGCAGAGAATTCCACAGACTCACCACTCTCTGTGTGAAAAAGTGTTTCCTCATCTCCGTTCTAAATGGCTTACTCCTTATTTTTAAACTGTGGCCCCTGGTTCTGGACTCCCCCAACATCGGGAACATATTTCCTGCCTCAAGCGTGTCCAAACCCTTAATAATCTTATATGTTTCAATAAGATACCCTCTCATCCTTCTAAATTCCAGAGTATACAGGCCCAGCCGCTCCATTCATTCAGCATATGAAAGTCCCGCCATCCCTGGAATTAACCTTGTGAACCTATGCTGCACTCCCTCAATAGCAAGAATGCCCTTCCTCAAATTTGGAGACCAAAACTGCACACAATACTCCAGGTATGGTCTCACTAGGGCCCTGTAGTACTGCAGAAGGACCTATTTGCTCCTATACTCAACTCCTCTTGTTATGAAGGCCAACATGCCATTCGCTTTCTTCAATGCCTGCTGTACCTGCATGCTTACTTTCATTGACTGATGAACAAGGACCCCCCAGATCCTGTTGTGCTTCCCCCTTTCCCAACTTGACACCATTTAGATAGTAATCTGCCTTCCTGTTTTTGCCACCAAAGTGGATAACCTCACATTTATCCATATTAATTCCTTTATCAAAGAAATGTATTCAAGTTTACAAAATGCTGTTAATATAATTCATAAACTTACTTTATTAAGTAAACTGTCAAGTAAAAGAATTGCTGTTATTTCCTTTATCAAGGAAACTTATTGCTGTTATTTCCTTTATCAAGGAAACTTGTGCTGTTGATATAATTCCCTCACATTTATCCACATTAAAATTACTTTATCAAGGAAATGTATTCAAGTTTACAAAATGCTGTTAATATAATTCATAAACTTACTTTATTAAGTAAACTGACTCAAGTAAAAGAATTGCTGTTATTTCCTTTATCAAGGAAACTTATTCAAGTTAAGACATGCTGTTGATATAATAATAATTCCCTCACATTTATCCACATTAAAATTCCTTTATCAAGGAAATGTATTCAAGTTTACAAAATGCTGTTAATATAATTCATAAATTTACTTTATTAAGTAAACTGACTCAAGTAAAAGAACTGCTGTTATTTCCTTTATAAGGAAACTCATTCAAGTTAAGAGGTACTGTTAATATAATTCCAAAACCTTACTTTCTCAAGTAAATCCCCAGCTGGCGAGGAGATATCTCCAGCTCCTTCCTCCGTCTCTTCGTCCCCCTCTGGGTTGTTATTCGCTGGCCCGAGGGGGGAGAACTGCGGGCGGGCAAACTTGTGGGTTTTCCTTTTGCCCATGGTCTGGGTCTGGGTCTATGTGGGTGCCTGGAGCGGGGATAGAGGTTGCCGCTGCTCCACACACGCGTGTAGCCAAGCCGGCTGCTACTGCTACAGCTACTGCAGCCCAGGGACGTCACCACCGGGGCGGACACCAAGAGCTTTGCACAGGGGTCATGCACACTATTCCTGTCCACGCTAGTGAGTAGCTTTGCAAACACTAACTCCTTTACCGGATCCAGGGGGTGCATTAAAAAAAAAATGTTTTTAAATCCTCATACCAAATCCAACGTCTCTTGCACGAACGCCACAGTTAGCATTGGCAGAAAAACCAAATTCCTTTTTTACTCAAAGCAAAAATTAATAATGCCATCCGGATGTGATGTTGGAGATTGGTTACTCCCTCTAAACATCACGTCAACATAAAAGCACACTTTGCTGGAGTCACGCGTCATCGCTGGAGAAAGGTAGACAAAAAATGCTGGAGAAACTCAGCGGGTGAGGCAGCATCTATGGAGCGAAGGGAATAGGCAACGTTTCGGGTCGAGACCCTTCTTCAGACTGGAGAAATGTGTATGGATGAATTGCTGGAGAAATGTGTATGGATGAATTGCTGGAGAAATGTGTATGGATGAATTGCTGGAGAAATGTGTATGGATGAATTGCTGGAGAAATGTGTATGGATGAATTGCTGGAGAAATGTGTATTGATGAATTGCTGGAGAAATGTGTATGGATGAATTGCTGGAGAAATGTGTATGGATGAATTGCTGGAGAATTGTGTATGGATGAATTGCTGGAGAAATGTGTATTGATGAATTGCAGATGCTGGTTGGAACCAAAGATAGACAAACAAATGCTGGTGTAACTCAAGCGGGTCAAACAGCATCTCTGGAGAGAAGGAATGGGTATTCCTTCTCCAGAGATGCCGACTGTCCCGCTGAGTTACTCCAGCATTTTTTGGGCCACCGTATCTCTCCTCCCTGACTCTCAGTCTGAAGGAAGGGTCTCGACCCCAAAACGTCACCCATTCCTTCTCTCCAGAGATGCTGCCTGTCCCGCAGAGTTACTCCAGCATTTTGTGTCCGAACCAGCATCTGCAGTTCCTTCCAACACATACCTCTGGAGAAGATGGGTACTGCTAGAGAACATGGATATCTAATTTTAGGTGATTAACTTACCAACGCCTCTCTCCCTCCATCCCGTGCCACACCTAGACGCAAGCACTTGTTGCCCATTTCCCTTCCATGCCTTCCTCTGGCTTCACAATTTGTGCACATCTTCTGTCTGAAGAAGGGTCTCGAGCCGAAACGTCGCCTATTCCTTCGCTCCATAGATGCTGCCTCACCCGCTGAGTTTCTCCAGTTTTTTTGTCCTTACCTCACACTTGGTATCTCTGGCCTTTGTCCAACCATCTGGCTATCAAACCCTCCCCACCTGTACCTATCATCACTTCAATGGTTCAATACTTTATTGTGACATGTGCCTAGGTACAGTGAAATGTACTGATGTATTCGAGAGAGAGTTAGATTTAGCTCTTCGAGCTAGCGGAATCAAAGGATATGGGGAGAAAGCAGGAACGGGGCACTGATTTTGGATGATTAGCCGTGATCATATTGAATGGCTGTGTTAGCTCGGAGGGCTGAATGGCCTACTCCACCTATTTTCTATGAAATGCGTTATTTTGCACATACCCGGTAATATCGTACAGCAGACCTCACCGAGGCAGTACAAAAGTTGCCACGTTTCACTTGCCAGGTGTTCTTCCCCCCCCACCCTCCATCACAATCAGTCTGAAGGGGGACCTGACCCAAAAGGTCATCTATCCATGTTCTCCAGAGATGCTGCTTGGCCCGCTATGAGATTCCAGCACTTGGTGTCCTTTTCTGTCCTTATGTCTACATTCAACACAAAACCCTATCTGCACTTGGATAGTTGAACATCCAATGATATGAACATTGAATTCTCCAATTTTAGGTCACCAACAATCCTTCCACTTCCCCCACTCTCTCCCACCTACACCCCACCCTCTGACCGCGTTTCATGCCTCTTTTCTCCATATCTCACACCCATTTCCTTCCCATCTCTGGCCTTTGCCCACCCCTCTGTCAATCTAAACTCTCCTCATCTGCATCCACCTATCACTTGACCTGACCTGCTGAGTTACTCCAGCACTTTGTGTATTGTTTTGTTCCAGCATCTGCATTTCCCCCTGTCTATGTAATGTTTAAAGATAGTGGTGCGACTACAGACACTGAGAATGTATGAAGTGTTCTTGCACAGTTTTAGTTTTGTAAATACTTTTTATTCTGATTAAAGTTTGTTTTGAGGGGAAAAACATTTGTGCATAAACAGAATAGTACAACACGGGAACAGGCCCGTCGACCCACAAACATGATGGCATGATAAACTGTCACCTGTTGGCCCCTCCACAGATGCTGCCTGACCCCCTGAGTTTCTCCAGCACTTTGTGTTTGATGCAAGATTCCAGCATCTACAGTTCCTTTTGTCTCCATGATAAAGTAATCTCCACCGCCTGCACGTTCCATAACTCTCCATATCTATGCATCCATCAAAAAACACCATGTAAGCAATTATGCCCAAGTAACATGTTCACAAATTCCTTATTAACTTCCGCAAGAACTCGAGAGCCAGGGGACATAGATTTAAGGTGAGGGGGGAAAGTTTTCGTGGAAACATGAGGGGTACCTTTTTTACACAAAGGGTAGTGGGTGCATGGAACAAGCTGCCAGAGGAGGTAGTTGAGGCAGGGACTAGAGAAACGTTTAAGAAACATTTAGACAGGTTCATGGATAGGACAGGTTTATAGGGATCTTGCTTTACAAGGCGAGGCTGGAACCGTCTTTACCAGAGTTTAGGATTGTATGAAAGGTACATAAAACCATGAGAGGCATAGATAACATGAATGGTCTGCCTTATTCACCCACAGTTGGGGCATCTGAAACTTGAGGGCATTGATTTGAGGCATGGGGTGGGGGGGGGGGGGGGGAGAAGGATTTAAAAAGAATGGGTAGCTTAACCTGTGATGAGCGTTTGTCGGCACTGGGCCTGTACTCGCTGGAGTTTAGAAGAATGAGGGGGGGGGGGACCTCATTGAAACGTACACAATAGTGAAAGGTTTGGATAGAGTGGATGTGGAGAGGATGTTTCCACTAGTGAGAGAGTTTAGGACTAGAGGTCATAACCTCAGAATTAAAGGACGTTCTTTTAGGAAGATGAGGATAAATTAATTTTGTCAGAGGGTGGTGAATCTGTGGAATTCTTTGCCACAGAAGGCAGTGGAGGCCAGGTCAGTGGATATTTGTAAGGCAGAGATAGATTCTTGATTAGTACAGGTGTCAGAAGTTATGGGGAGAAGGCAGGAGAATGGGGTTAGGAGACAGAACTAGATCAGCCATGATTGAATGACGGAGTAGACTTGATGGGCCGAATGGCCTAATTCTACTCCCATTCCTTATGACCTTATGAATATGAGGGGCAATTCCATGACTCTACTCTTTCTACCCACAAAATTATCTAATAGGTCAGATAGATAGTAGTCAAAAAAGATATAGGGTCGTAATGGGTCAATGGGATTGTTCTGCGAACTAGCGTAGACTTGATGGGCTGAATTGCATGCTTCTGCAGGAAGTTCTGCTACAAATTGATTGTAGTATAAATAAATCATGTTAAAAAAAACAATTGTGTCAATATGGGGAAAAGTTGCTAGTGCTCAGAATCACAAAGGAATGATTCTTACTGCATGTTTTACAAAAAGAACGGTCTTTATAATAGCAATGTTTAATTTTGTCACTGCAAGCGCAAAATACTAAAGGCTGCTTGTTACATTATTCAATAGAATATCATTGCACAAGTGTCAATAGAAGCGATTGCTTATCAATTTGAATCGTCACCAGTGAAGAAACATACAGGCTCTTATTAAACGATGGTGATGTCTGATTACTGCAGGGAGGTTACATGGAACGTTTTCTCCCCATGATATTGTTTAAATCCAATAATTTCTTTCTGTTGTTGATTTCCAATGTATTTCCAATCTCTAATGGTTCTCTCGTGCCTAACTGAAATTCAGCATGCATGATGCCAAGTGTTCCCTGATTCAAGAATTGCATTATGTACGATTCGCAAAGGGAATGGAAGGTTGGAGATAATTGGCAGAATATGGCGATAAACAACTACGTCGAATTTATAAATCAATGTAGGTTGATTCAAGGACAGACAAAAAATGCTGGAGAAACTCAGCGGGTGAGGCAGCATCTATGGAGAGAAGGAATAGGCGACGTTTCAGGCCAAGACCCTTCTTCAAGGACAGTTCCTTCCCAGCAGTTATCAGGCAACTGAACCAACAACTGGAGAGCAGTCCAAAGCTACTGTCTACATGCATTGGAGACCCTCGGACTATCTTTAATCGGACTTTATCTTGCACTAAACATTATTCCCTTTATCATGTACCTCTGCACTGTGGATGACGATGGCAATAACGTATAGTCTTTTCGCTGAGTGGTTAGCACACAACAAAAGCTTTTCACTGTACCTCGATACACGTGGCATTAAACTAAACATGAATATTGAAAAGTGCAGAAGCAGAGCAAGGGAGTTTGGGCTGAACAGGAGATCGGGGATGGGCAACTGAGAATGCATTAATAAAATAAAGTTGTCCGTGGCCATCACATCAATGTGAGACCACACCTGGAGTATTGTGTGCAGTTTTGGTCCCCTAATTTGTGAAAGGACATTCTTGCTATTGAGGGAGTGCAGCGTAGGTTTACAACGTTAATTCCCGGGATGGCGGGACTGTCATATGCTGAGAGAATGGAGCAGATGGGCTTGTACACTCTGGAGTTTAGAAGGATGAGAGGGTGTCTCATTGAAACATATAAGATTGTTAAGGGCTTGGACACGCTAGAGGCAGGAAACATGTTCCCGATGTTGGGGGAGTCCAGAACCAGGGGCCAGTTTAAGAATAAGGAGTAAGCCATTTAGAACGGAGACGAGGAAACACTTTTTCTCAGAGTGGTGAGTCTGTGGAATTCTCTGCCTCAGAGGGCGGTGGAGGCAGGTTCGCTGGATGCTTTCAAGAGAGAGCTAGATAGGGCTCTTAAAAATAGTGGAGTCAGGGGATATGGGGAGAAGGCAGGAAGAGGTACTGATTGGGGATGATCAGCCATGATCACATCGAATGGCGGTGCTGGCTCGAAGGGCCGAATGGCCTACTTCTGTACCCATTGTCTAATGTAAAGTTTGATGGTAATTTGTGAGATAGGCAATGTTGTGAAGGTGAACAAAATTGGTTTGGAGAAAAATGGGTGACATTTTTAAAAAGTGAATTATAACTTTCTCACTGAGTGTTCGTGTAGTCTCTAAACAGTTAAGAGGAGTGGAGTAGGGGAAAAAGGCAGTGGGTAAGGAAGCATTAAGAGTCAATTTCTCCAGGGTAAATGTCAAAAACTAGAGGGCGCAGCTACAAGGTGGAAGGGGCAACGTTTAAAGGAGATATGTGGGGCAAGGCTTGTTTTTAGAAACATAGATTGGTTGGTATATGGAACGTGGTGCCAAAGGTGGTGGTGGAAAGGACGATAGTGGCTTTAAGAGGCTTTTAAATAAGCACATGGATATGCAGGGAATGGAGGGATATGGATCACATGCAGATAGAGGAAATCTGCTTAACTTGGCCGTATTTGGCATCATGTTCAGCACAAACATTGTGGGCTGAAGGGCCTGTTCCTGTACTGTACTATTTTATGTTCTTTAATATATATTGGCAAGTCTTAAAGCAATAGGTATGGCATTCCTAATGCTCAATAGAAATAGACCATTTTTCCCCACATAATTATTTGCCTAACTCCTTACCATTTTACATATTAAACATTCAAATCCCATCTGTTTTCCGAAATATTTCAAATGTATGATCAACTCTCAGAATTGTATTACATCCACTTCAAAAAAAAATCCATATAAATAGTTTATTGCTCTGTACATAGGCCTACAAAATTCATGTGGCCACATTTTTTTTACAAAGTCATGATGCTTTAAAATTTAAAAAAATTAAGTTTTCATGTTATTAAAATACAAAGTGGGAAATCAAGAACCCACAACACATTCTAGATTAGCAATGCAAGAGAAGAAAAACAACTGCAAGATTGGGGGGAAAAAAAAGTTAATTTCTACCTGTTCTATACAATTTAGCATAATTAAGTAAAATGTGAATCTATATATGCAACAGTCTGCAAAAACAAATCAGTATCTTCCTATGAATAAATTTTACACAATTTGGCGGATCAAAGTATTCAGGATCTCACCCAAAAGCACAGGCAATCCATTGTAACTTGCATCCAGTATAGGTGGAATAAGAGACAGAAGTTTCATAACACATAGTAATGATAAACAATAAAGGTAATATTCTCATAACCTATATTCAAAAAAGATCCGCAGAGCAAAAGCAACAGACTGGAAGCGTAAAAGCAGGCAACAATAGTTTAACAATCATGTTGAAATAATTCCTGATACAGTCCAGCTCAATTCTCCACGAGAACAGCTTGTAGCTTTTAAATCCTTGATATTAATTGTATGAACATTTCACGAAATAGTTACAAAAGCATGTCAGTAATAAAATGAGCAATTCAACTTTTTAAACAATACAAGAATCCGTAACATTTGAATAAATTAAAGTGACTGAGCAAGATTTAAATACTTTCCAAATCATATTTTGCAACTGACCTAAAACTATGTGCCAGATGCAATGCTAGATTCATAAAATCCCCCTATGTTGCTGAGAATTTTTCTGTTCTCGGGAACTTTACGAGGCTGAAATGTTGATGTTGACCCTAGGAGTGCTGCATCAATGGATTTGTTTATTCACGGCCACTTTCACCTTTTCATGAATTCACCGAACCACTGGCTTGGAGAACGTCATTGGACATGAGGTCTGGGCTTTAATATTAGTTTCCCAGTCTAGAAAAGGGAAAATAAAAGATAAAATAATTAAGTAAAAAAGAATTACGGTTACAATAAAATAACTTGCAATACACTTGTATCTAAAAATGTCCACTAAATGCTGCAGAAAGTACTGGCAGTAATTAATAAAGCAACTCCCTCTCCTATTTCACCCCTCTATCTCATCTAGACAAGCTGTATGATGGAACATTAAGCTGCCAATCCTGTTCCTCCCTTGCCACATGACTGTCATGGCTGTAACGTCCCAATCACTGTACCTATCCAGGCTTGGAGTTTAGTATAGTTTAGTTATATAATGCGGAAACAGCTCTTCGACCCACCAAGTCCGCACCGACCAGCGTTCCCCTCACATTAACACAAGCCTACACACATTAGGGAAAATTTACACTTATACCAAGTACAGAAACCCAAGCCAATTAACCTATAAACCTGAACGCCTTTGGACTGTGGGAGGAAACCGAAGATCTCGGAAAAAACCCACGCGGTCACAGGAAGAAAGTACAAACTCTGTTTTGACAGCACCCGTAGTCGGGATCAAACCTGGGGCTCTGGTGCTGTAAGGCAGCAACTCTACCGCTGCGCCACCGTGCCACCGCAAGTTCACATGCCTTACCCGTCAGGCCTCTAACCATAAGACAGGCCACTTGGCCCATTGAGTCTGCTCCGCCAATCGATCATGGCTGATCTATTTTCCTCTCGACCCCATTCTCCCGCTTTCTCCTCGTAACCTTTGATGCCCATACTAATCAAAAACCTATTAATCTCCGCTTTGAAACAACCCAATTAAATAAACGCTGTAGTTAATGAGCTTCCTGACATAGATGCTTGTATTTTCAAGGTGATCAATAGCTGAATGCGGTGCAAGAGAGATGGCAACCTCTGTGGACCTATTTTTCCTCTACGTAATTTGCAAGTGGTCTAAATCGTCCAGAAGACTGACACAAATTTGGGGTATTGTCAGCCGTTCATCAAAGCACTTTATTGTGGTCGATGACAAAGCTACTGGACAATAGTCATTGCGACCCATTATTTTTCTTTTCTTGTGGACTGGAATGATGGAGGATTCTTTGAAGCGGTTGGGAGACTGTGGCCCATTTGTTTTTCCTGCTCAAGATTTCAGCGTGTGCAGTCTCTTGTGGCAGAAACATCAACTGAGGCAAATTTCTCCAAAACGGTAAAAAGGGCGGCCTTTCCCCCCCCCCCCCCACAAAGCAAAGTGAAATCAAAGTAGTTCAAAAGAGAAGGAATGGACGACGTTTCGGGTTGAGACACTGTCTTGCCCCAAAATGTCGCCCATTCCTTCTCTCCAGAGATGCTGCCTCACCCGCTGAGTTAAGCCCCTGTCCCACTTTCACGACCTCTGCCGAGTTTGCCCTTGACTCATACTCGTAGCATGGTCGCCACGAGATCGTAGATAGGTCGTGATGCTAGCCGTAGGTACTCGTGGCATTAAGTAGGTCACGGCGTTTTTTCTAGCCAGATAAAAAATGTCCATGAGTAAAAAAAAGGACGGCATGGAAATAATCGATACTTTTAACTCGTAGGTAGGTCGTGATGCTAGTCGTAGGTAGTCGTAGGCGGTCGAAGGTAATAGCTCCGGGGTGAAAAAAAGGTCAGTAGAAAAAAAAAGGTTATTTAAACAACAGAACGTCACCTCTGTCACTCCAAGGCATGTTCATTCATAGCTGGAGAGTATTTTGGAGAGGAGACTTGTGTTTTAGAGATGGCACCAAAAAGGCAGCAGCGCAGGGGGATGGCACAACCCTCAAAAAAAAAAATTGCCATGTAGGTGTTGCCCACTCAAGAGGAGGAGTGGCAGGAGGTGATAGTGCAGGAGGAGGTAGCCCTGCATGAGATACCCCTGGAGGAGATCAGGGTGGTAGTATATGTCCCCACCACCACCCCATCCTTCACTGCCTCATTTGAAGGCAGCAAAGCAGCCTTTCTCCTGTGTCTGACACAGCATCAGAGGCAGATGCCCCATTGGTGGTGAGGGAGGGCTGGAGGAAGGTTATGCCCTACACCTTCACCAGGCAGCAGGAGGGGGACCTTGAGGAATGGTTCCAGCAGAATGCCATCCTGTACGAAAAGGAAAATGAGGGGTACAGGGACAGGGACAAGAATGGCATGCTTGCCATCCACTGCCCCACATGTGTGCTTAAGGTTCCATCTTTTGTCAAAGCCCAGTGCCACTCTCTTCCAGTCATCTGGTGTACTGGGACAGTCCATCACATCATCTCCATTCACCCATTGGAGACCTCTTCTTGTGCTTACTCTTCACCCTTGCTCTTCCCCTTCTGCCTTCCTTAAAAGGCTGTTGAAGCAAAAGGGCTACTGCAAACAGCAGTAAAACGTACATGGTCGAAGCCAGTCTTCAACATAGTCGAAGGATGTCTTCTTCATAGTCGTGGAAGGCCGTAGGAGGCCGTACACACAGTCGTGGAAGGTTGTAGGAGGTCGTAGGTTACCGCGTTTAAGGTCATCAGAGTTCGTGAATTAGGTCGTGAAAGTGGGAGAGGGGCTTTACTCCAGCATTTTGTGTCTACCTTTGATTTAAACCAGCATCTGCAGTTCTTACACAAAGTTCAAAAGAGAAATGTGCATGTGAAATTCAAACAAAAAAAGAAAAACATATTTGATTCTGTCTGGTTTAAAGTCACCAGCAGACTAATATTAAAAATCCAAGCATTGGTCATTACATTTTCTCTTTTTTCCTGTCTTTGAAGACAAATACTTACATCATCACAAGACATATTGTATTCTGCTAAAATAGTTCGACATCTTGCAGCAATGCTGAAAGTAATATGTTAAGAGAAATGATGATTCCAATTGAAATTGTAGTTACATGACATCCCTGCTCCTTGGGAAGTATTGTACAAAAAAACTACCAATTCTGCATTCTCTAAGCCAAAGTACTCAACAAATACCATAAGAAAGATCTTAACGTACAGGCTTGAAGAACAGTTGTCTCTAATATTTTCTGTACAAGTGAAGTCACTGCGCCATCTTTTTTGTAAACAACTTACTAAATATTACAAAATACTGGTGCACTGAGAAATGATGTGGCTCATCTCTACAGAACATAATTTAAATAGATAGTAATCAATTGCAAAGTTACTGTAACAAATCTCACGATTGACGGTTTGAACGGTTAATGAAAAGGATACATTGAGGGTGCAACTACTCTTTTATGTATTCCAGCAAAAAATAAACCGATAAGAGTTATACAGCTGATTGTGAAGAATGGATGATTCCATAGTGATGTGAAAAAAGATACCTAAAAAGACAAAGAAAATGGAATAATTACTATTTGACCAGATGAAAACTAAACACCATTATGTAAAAGGAACCATACAACTATATATTGTTTTCCTACAACATTGGGAACTTTATCTGTGACAGCAACAGGCTTAAGCTCCATATATTTGTGGCAGATACATATTTATTCAGTTAATTCTTCTTTTGCTGTCCAAAGAAACTGAATTATCTCCCAATACGGTTTTAATGGCCCTGCAGTTTGTCTGGGAACAAAATTAAAAAGGGGAACACATTCTTTTATAAAGTTAACTGAGCCAACAGATATTGGTTGGATTTTTTTTTATACTAGATAACTGCTATCAGATGCAGCAACCAACAAGCAAATTAAATTAAATTGAAGTGCCAATTAAAATTAATGCCCAGAAAAATCAGGAAGATTGATTCATCATTTGGAACACAACATTACACCTTTAAATAAACATTTCTAAACAGGTGGCTTTTTTCCAAGAGTGTCAACATGAATTCATAATTGGAGCATTTAAATCTTTATTATACTGAACTACAAGACAATTTCTAAATTCAGATTGCCTGAGAACAGGATTCATGGCTTTGCATTCTCAATCCTGTCATAACAGATGCTCAAATAAGTTGTCTGTATTTTTAAAAATCTCAAGAGAAAATAATAGTACCTTTACTCAATATGCTGTTAGGTTTATCATTTTGTTAGCACCCTTTTATATTTTGACTGAGTCTTAGTCCATTCATTTTAGATAAACTTGTCTACAATTTCCTAAAAAATAGCCACTCCTGGTAAAGCCTTTCCTGTGACTGATGTCTAAAGAGTGAAGTTGCTGCTCTGTAAATAGCAGCATTGAATTCCCCAAAACATGCTCGGTCAGGTCAGGTCGGGGGAGTTCCCCCCGCCACGGCTACCATGTAATCCCGTGCTACCTGCTCCATGGACGGATAGTCGGCGACTAAACCGGCTCCCCCCCCCACCTGGTTTGCCAGGTGAGGAGGGGGCTGTGGACCCCCAGCAGGACCAAAAACAAGAGCTGTCAAAGGGCAGATGAGCTTCTAGCAAGCCAACAGCCATCCACAGTTCAGTAGAAGTTGCGATCACTGTCGTACATAGCATTGTAGGGAATGATGATAAAGCACACACACCAAAATCCTATACTTCCAGTGGCGGAAGTCCGCAGGAACTGGAGGACGGAGATGTGTGGTGCGTCCGTCACCGTTCCCGTCGGAAACCAGCACCACTGCGCCGCTAATGTTTTCAACAATGATGGATGAATGAAAACATGCTAGAAAAGCCAAAGCAACAACATATTTTGTGAATTATTAAATTGTGAATTATAAATAAGTTTTAAATTACCTTTTGTGTTTCAGGATCTATTAACCAGTTCCAAGCACCTGTGGCAGTACATACAGAAACCACAATAAGAATCACTGCAAATAAAAAGTTGAACGTGAATTAGTTCATATTTTGATGGGCAAGGTTTTTAAAATGACAGTAATATTGACATTCCTGGGAAGGTACAATTGCAAATGCACAGTAGTTATTTATATAAACCTCAAGACACATTAAAATCCAGTTTTCATCAAATTCTAGTCACTCCATACAATGAACACAAAGGCAATAAGTTTTGACTATAGATTCTAACAGTACTGTCTAGGGTAGCGCACCAAATGACACTACCCTAAATACAGGCTGGCCAATTCTGGATAAGGAACTGCTCTATTTGTACATTCTCACTCATTTACTAGGTGATGGAAAGCAAGTCTAAAGAATGGTCCCAACCAGAAATGTCACCTTTCCATTTTCTCCAGAGATGCTGCTTGACCCGCTGAGTTACCCCAGCCTTTTGTGTCTATCTTTGGTAGAAGCGAGCATCTGCAACTCCTTTTTTATAACAAGATCGAAAGTGTTGTTGATTAGCTGGATATAGACATCAACAACCTGGGCATTTATGCCCAACTTGTCTCTCTCTCTCCCCTGCCCCAACAAAGACCAATCAAGACTAATTATATCCTTTGTTAAAATATGAAAATGTTGTGAATTACTGAGACCAGCTGAGAATGACTGCTTTTAACATCAAGACAGCATATGATCAAATATTGCAACAGGGAGTCGGAGTAAAATGGAATTGGCATTCCAACCACAGGCTGAGATCACATGGAACTCAGGGAGATGATAAGGGTGGGTGAAGGTCAAGTCCCTCAGTCATAAAACATTGCTGCAGGATTTCTTCAGGCCAGTGTCGCAAGTGGATCTATAGTCACCTGTTTCATCAATGATCTTCCTTGCATTAGGGGCAGCAGTGGTGCAGCGGTAGAGCTGCTGCTTTACAGCGGCAGAGACCTGGGTTCAATCCAGACCACTGTCTGTAGGGGGTTAGTACGTCCCCTTTGTAACTGTCTGAAGAAGAGTCTTGACCTGAAACGTCACCCATCCCTTCTCTCCAGAGATGCTGCCTGTCCCGCTGAGTTACTCCAGCATTTTGATTCTACCCTCTGTAACTACGTGGGTTTTCTCCGGGTGCTCCAGTTTCCTCCCACACTTCACGAACAGGTCTGCAGGTTAATTGACTTCGGTAAAATTGTAAATTGTCCCTGATGTGTAGAATAGTGCTAATGTACGGGGTGATCGCTGGTAGGTGTGGACACGATGGGCCAAAGGGCCTCTTTCCACGCTGTATCTCTAAGGTCCAAAGCGTCATCCCTGATGACTGCATAGCACACATTTCCATGAACAATTCCTGAGATAACGAAGCAGTGCCCACATGCAGTAAAACCCCAATAACATTTAACATGGTAAGCGATATGTACACATGTGCCAGGCAGTGACCTTGTTCAATGCGAGAGTCGAACCAGCTCAACTCAACAGCATTCCCACCAGCAAACACCCTAATGCCAACATCTGGGGAAGGGAGAGGATGGCAGGATGGCAGAAAATACCACATCTAAAGTTGTGGGCTAGAGAGGCAAGAGTGTTTTATTGTCATGTGTCCCAGATAGAACAATGACTTTCTTACTTGCTGCAGCACAACACAATATGTATTTATAGCTATTTATAGTTTTTACATGTTACAGAGGCAGATTTGGGACTGGGCAGCCTACAACACTTGGCACATGCCAACAATGTGATGGAATCTCGCCACTTGCCTGGATCAACGTAATATTCCAGCTCGACAACATCTGCCACTAAAAAGTGGAGATGATTTGACTGGCAAATCATCCCACGTCCTTGCTATTCATATTCTTTAGCTAAAGATATGCCACTTATAAAACAATTGCCACTTTGTTACAATTTGGATCATGCAGCAGGTTAACAATATTATTTCTAGTGTGTGCTCTAATATTTCTAGTGTGCTCTAAAAGAAGTTCATTGTCTAAAACAAAGCTGAGATAACTCTCTGATGCCAACCACCCACCTACAACAGGCATCATCTCGTCCTCTATCCCCCGACAGTCTTAGGAAGGATCTCGACCTGAAATATCACCTATTCCTTTTCTCCAGAGATGCTGCCTGACCTGCCGAGTTAGTCCGGCTTTCTGTGTCTCCCTTCAGTTTAAACCAGCATCTGCAGTTCCTCCACTGTCGGCTCCACTGTGAAATTTCCTCATGGTATGCCTACTTTGATGAGGTTCTCTCCTTCTCTCCAACGAGAGTTCTGCAAAACCTTCTCGCATTGCTCCCCCTCCGTGATTCCTCCTGCTGTGCAGTTCAACAATGGCCTATTGTGTGGCACACATTGACTTGATTATCTTTGTTTTTTGCATATCTTCCATTCATTTCTCCTAAGTACCGTCTATAACTCTCACTCCTCTTTCCCTTGAATCTCAGTCTGAAGAAGTGTCCCAACCTGAAACATCAACAATCAAAGAAGGGAAGAAACAATGGGGACAATCAGTCTGAAGAAGGGTCTCGTCCCAAAACGTCACCTATTCCTTCACTCCATAGATGCTGCCTCACCCGCTGACTTTCTCCAGCATTTTTGTCTACCTTCGATTTTTCCAGCATCTGCAGTTCTTTCTTAAACAATGGGGACCCGGCATGGGGGGACCACCATGGGGGGGGGGGGGAGAAACAATGGGGGACCTAGCGCAGGGGTGCTTTGTAACTTTGCAAGCACCCTTTACTGGTGACTATTTGCATACCTTGCAAGCAAAGAATTTAACCGTGACTCGACACATGTGACAATAAAGTATTCAATTCAATTCAATCAGAGATGCTGCCTGACCCACCGAGTTACTCCAGCATTTTGTTCTATCATAATTTACAACAGCCAGTTAACCGGTGGACCGAAGGAACCGCAGATGCGGGTTGACACACAGAAGATCTCAGTGGGTCGGGCAGCACCTGTGGAGAAGATGGACAGGCCGGGACTGTGGTGTGATTAAAGTCCTGGGCGCACTCACTTCGCCACCGCCCGGTCGCCGGCTGCAGGCAGGAGATGTACTCGGTCAGCCGCCGCTCGAAAGCCTTGAGGTCTGCACACACAAAGAAGAAAAAAACCCACGTACAACAACAACAACAAACGAACCCTCGTATCTCTCGGTCTGTCCCACTTCTCACTGCCCGCGGACACAACCGTCATTGCTATCCCTCCTGTCAAAAACGCAAATGGGAGCCTCATATTTCGCTTGGGCAGGTTACACCCCAGCGGTATGAATATTGACTTCTCTAACTTCAGATAACCCTTGCTTTCCCTCTCTCTCTCTCTCTCCATCCCTCCCCCACCCTAGTTCTCCGACTAGTATCACTCTCCTCCTGATTACATTTTACTGTTCGTACGCCTCGTTGTCACCTTCCCCTCAGACAACAATGAACCATTCTACATTTCCTTGATCAGCCTCTCCTTTGATCTGAAGAGAGACACAGAGTGCTGGGGTAACTCAGCATCTCTGGAGAAAAGGAATAGGTGACATTTCGGGTCATAAGTGACGGGAACAAAATTAGGCCATTCGGCCCATCCAGTCTACTCCGCCATTCAATCATGGCTGATCTATCTCTCCCTCTTAAACCCCATTCTCCTGCCTTCTCCCCATAACCCCTGACACCTGACCTACCTAATCAAGAATCTGTCTCCAGAGATGCTGCCTGTCCCGCTGAGTTACTCCAACATTTTGTGTCTATCTTCGGGTGTAAACCAGCATCTGCAGTTCCTTCCTCCACATGTTTGGCTGCTGTGATCTGTCCTTTTCACACCTTACCCTTCCTTATCTCTATGCCTCTCACTCTGAAGACCCGGAACGTCACCATTTCCTTCTCTCCAGGGACGCTGTCTGTCCCGCTGAGTTAACTCCGGTAATTTTGTGTGTGTGTAGTCGGTGTGAGGCAGTCACTCGCTGCACCTGGCTCACCCTCCGCCTGCTCCAGGGAGTTCATCATGATGATGATGATGGCGCCGCCCGCCCGCCAGCCAGCCAGCCAGCCCGCCGCCGCCGTCCTCCTCCTCCTCCTCCTCCTCCCGCCCGGACAGCCCGCCCGCCGCCTCTTCACACGCCCTCGCCCATTGGCCCGCCTCGCCGCCGCCCAGCGCCCGATGAGAACGGCGCCCTGATTGGGCCGGGGGAGGAGAGGAGCTGGTGACGTCAGAGCAAGCGCGGTTTCCGGTTCCGATCCCGGTCGTCGTCGGCGGCGTCGACGGAGAGTGCGTGAGGCGGTGAGTGTCGGCCCGCGGCCTCCTTTCCTGCTCTCCCCCCCCCCCCTCCCTCCCTCCCTCCCTCCCTCCCGCGGCCTGCCTGTCTGCCTGCCCCCCCCCTCCCTTCCCCCCCCTCCCTTCCCCCCCCCTCCCTTCCCCCCCTCCCTTCCCCCCCCTCTCTTCCCCCCCCTCCCCCCTCCCCCCTCCCTTCCCCCCTCTCTCTCTTCCCCCCGTCACCTTCCTCCCGTCACCTTCCTCCTCCCCCCCCTCCCTCCCTCCCTCCCGCGGCCTGCCTGTCTGCCTGCCCCCCCCTCCCTTCCCCCCCCTCCCTTCCCCCCCCCCTCCCTTCCCCCCCCTCTCTTCCCCCCCCTCCCCCCTCCCCCCTCCCTTCCCCCCTCTCTCTCTTCCCCCCGTCACCTTCCTCCTCCCCCCCCTCCCTCCCTCCCTCCCGCGGCCTGCCTGTCTGCCTGCCCCCCCCCTCCCTTCCCCCCCCCCTCCCTTCCCCCCCCTCCCTTCCCCCCCCCCTCCCTTCCCCCCCCCCTCCCTTCCCCCCCCCTCCCTTCCCCCCTCCCTTCCCCCCCTCCCTTCCCTCCCCTCTCTCTCTTCCCCCCGTCACCTTCCTCCTCCCCCCCTCTCTCTCTCCCCCCCTCTCTCTCTCCCCCCCTCTCTCCCCTCCCCCCTCTCTCCTCTCCCCCTTCTCTCCCTTCCCCCGTCACCTTTTCCTCCTCCTTCCTCCACCCCCTCCCCCCCTCAGCCCTCCCCCCTCCCCCCCTCAGCCCTCCACCCCCTCCCCCCCTCTGCCCTCCCCCCCCTCCCCCCCTCAGCCCTCCCCCCCTCGGCCCTCCAACCCTCCTTCCTCCTCCCTCCCTCCCTCCGCCCCCTCACCTCCCGGGCATTGTTTATACGCCCGTCGTCCCCACAGCTCCCAGTGCCGTTGGTTTGCGGGTGGGGTGTCCGTGAGGTCCGGTTGCTGGGGCCAAGACTCTGCCTTTGTTGCTGTGGGCTGTACGTGGCGGCGCGGCCTTGATGCTGCCGTATGTGGTTGTGGTGGAGGCAGAGTTGACACTCGCCCGAGCCTAGGCCCGGGGCCTGCTCTGCTCTGTACCCGCTCACCAGCCTTCCCGCCTATGCTGCTGACTCTCCCTCCCTTCCCTCCACCCCTCTTCCCTTCCCTCCAACCCTCTTCCCTCCACTCCACCCCTCTTCCCTCCACTCCACCCCTCTTCCCTCCACTCCACCCCTCTTCCCTTCCCTCCAACCCTCTTCCCTCCACTCCACCCCTCTTCCCTTCCCTCCACCCCTCTTCCCTCCACTCGACCCCTCTTCCCTTCCCTCCACCCCTCTTCCCTCCACTCCACCCCTCTTCCCTTCCCTCCACCCCTCTTCCCTTCCCTCCACCCCTCTTCCCTTCCCTCCACCCCTCTTCCCTTCCCTCCACCCCCCTTCCCTTTCCCTCCACCCCTCTTTCCCTCTTTTCCCTTCCCTCACTCCCTATCCTTCCATCCCTCACCTCCATCCAGGCCTGACAATTCCTACTCCTCCACTTTAATTCAACCAAATCCTTTCCCTGCAGGCCTTCCCCAACCTCTGGCTTGAAACCAGTCTTGTGCTGGTTTGTAACATAGTGGTTTTGGAGGCTCTGTATGTATTTGATGCTGATATTTTAACAATTTATTGAGGAAGTCGACTCCTTGCAAGCAATTTAGAAGGGAAAAAATGCTATTCAATTAGAGTATATTTTTAAGATCTAAAGCGCACAAGTCAACAATTTTCCAAATTTGAGATGGTCTGGAGAACGAAACCCACAATTGTCATTAAATGGAATAAAGTATTTATTTAAAAGTGTTTTACACTAGAAAATGGGGGCAGGTCTTCAGAGCTGTTCCACTATTTAGTATCATGGCTATTCTATGCTGGAGTTAATTCTGTGTTAATTCTTCATATCCTGTTCCACAATCTATCAAATATTGATCTTTCATTTTAAATGCTTCAACTTTTGCATTTTATAGCCATGAAATTTGCAAATAATAATGGAAACACGTGGTTTGTTTTGCACCAGATCTATCAGATTTGTCAGAAGCGGTAAATTGACATTTGCAATTAACTATCCTTTCTGCTAACACTTGAATTACTCTGTAAAATCAAAAGTTTAGTTTAGAGATACAGCACGGAAACAGGTCCTTCAGCCCACCATCCAATCCGACTAGCGATCACCAAGAATGCAGACTACTGATCCTGACAGGAGGTGACCCTGTCATATAATTTTCATTAGATGAACCTGAGTTTGTTGAAATTGTTTATTCTTTGGTGTTGCTCAACTTTGTTTCAACAAGTATACTTGGTAGCTTTGAGATTGTGCTGCTGAATCAAATTTCATAATTGCCATGTTGTATACAAAAACATTAATGTGTTAGTTTGTTGACTTTCAATTGTTGAAGATAAACTGTCTGTGTCACAGTGGTTAGAACATAGTGATTTTTCCTCAAGCAGTATAATGTGGATAATGTGAGGTTATCCACTTTGGTGGCAAAAACAGGAAAGTAGACTATTATCTAAATGGTGGCCGATTAGGAAAAGGGGAGATGCAACGAGACCTGGGTGTCATGGTACACCAGTCATTGAAAGTAGGCATGCAGGTGCAGCAGGCAGTGAAGAAAGCGAATGGTATGTTAGCATTCATAGCAAAAGGATTTGAGTATAGGAGCAGGGAGGTTCTACTGCAGTTGTACAGGGTCTTGGTGAGACCACACCTGGAGTATTGCGTACAGTTTTGGTCTCCAAATCTGAGGAAAGACATTCTTGCCATAGAGGGAGTACAAAGAAGGTTCACCAGATTGATTCCTGGGATGTCAGGACTTTCATATGAAGAAAGACTGGATAGACTCGGCTTGTACTCGCTAGAATTTAGAAGATTGAGGGGGATCTTATAGAAACGTACAAAATTCTTAAGGGGTTGGACAGGCTAGATGCAGGAAGATTGTTCCCAATGTTGGGGAAGTCCAGGACAAGGGTCACAGTTTAAGGATTAAGGGGAAATCCTTTAGGACCGAGATGAGAAAAACGTTTTTCACACAGAGTGGTGAATCTCTGGAACACTCTGCCACAGAAGGTAGTTGAGGCCAGTTCATTGGCTATATTTAAGAGGGAGTTAGATGTGGCCCTTGTGGCTAAAGGGATCAGGGGGTATGGAGAGAAGGCAGGTACAGGATACTGAGTTGGATGATCAGCCATGATCATATTGAATGGCGGTGCAGGCTCGAAGGGCCGAATGGCCCACTCCACCTATTTTCTATGTTTCTATGATTTTGTTTTTGGAGGTAGATCATCAAGGTGTCAACTTATAACAGTAATTTATTTGTTTTGCAACTGCTGTATGTCTTGCTGAGTAGTTTCAGCTTTCCCCATTTTTATTTTAGGTTTCAAGCATATTTTGTGGAGCTTCTAGTCTTACGGTATAGAATTGAAAAAGAGTGCAGTTGGATATTTTTTCCCCATTCTGTCAAGATGCTCGAGGAAAAAAAATCTCATTTGGAAGAGTGTATTTGTTGCCAAGTGCCCATTGTGCATAGTTACCTTTCAAGCAAACTAGCTCTTTGGTCTGGATCTGTTAGAGCCACTGGGCTTTTAATAAAGGGACACATTAACCTACATAAATAGTAGCTTCCACCTTTTAAAATGTCAGCATGTTTGCATGTGCATGAGTGCTCGTAAACATAAATGTCGATTTGAGCAATGGCGTGAGAATAAAAAAAACAGGAAATAGAATGAGTGTGCATTAAGTTTGTGAAGGAAGTTCGTATGATAATTAGATATTTTGACAACTGGAACAGTACAGCACAGGAACAGGCCTTTGCGATGGTGCTCCAAAGGCATGCCACCCTCTGAGACAACATTTTACCTCCTGTCTTAAATAGCAAATCCTTCTTTTGCAACATTGCATCCTGCCACCAGAGGAACATCATCATCACATCCACCTTGTTAAGCCTCTTCAGGATCTTGCCTGTTTCAAAAGTACTGCATATTGTGTGTGGTCTGGTAACTTGGTGTTAAGGCAAAATACAGTTCTAGCTTGTTATTATCCAGCTGCCGTTTGGGCTAAGTTTATGACAAACTACTTAGTATAATTGTTTAAGAGGGAACTGCATATGCTGGAAAATCAAAGGTAGACAGAAATGCTGGAGAAACTCAGCAGGTGAGGCAGTATCTATGGAGCGAAGGAAATAGGCAACGTTTTGGATCGAGACCCTTCTCAGTATAATTAATCTGTGATCAAATGAGTTAGCCTGTGAGATGTTTTGTACCTTGAAATGTACATTTTAACCTGTTACCTATCAATCTGCAATGTTATTGCGCTGTTTAGATTCCTACTTCATTTTTATATGAAATGCAGATTCTTCTGAATTGTTTTGAAGTTATAAGGGCAAAGAGATATAGGATTCTGAATACATTCAAAGCTAAATGTGCAAATGGGCAATTTATTTCTTGAAGCTGTTGAAGAAAAGGACTTTTAGCTGATGCTTTCTCAATCACTTATTTCTGTAGGTAAAGATGGCTACTTGGATAAAACCTAGGGTGGCCCAAACACACAAACTGAGCGCAGATGGAAGGTAAGGGAAGTTTAAAAAATAATATGTACTATTCTATGAAGGGATTGTTCTTCTAATTTTGGGTGGTTCTATCATTAATATTTGTCATTTTTTAGAAATTTAATGACATTTCCACTTGAATAGTCTGATGTAGAATTCCATTGTTTAAATATTGCTAATTTCGGCAAAAAAACTAATACTCAAATTTTGGAAACATACATCTGTCCCTACTCTTAAAATGTGGATTACAAACATGTCTGAGGCGCTACATCTTGAAAATATTAGACTTGTCTTAGCAGAAAAAACAGATCATTTTTCGAAGACATGGACACCATTCATTGATTTATTACAAGGATAGTATGGTACAACACAACTTTGGAGTTAAATCTAATTACGGATTGGGTGATGGGTGGGGAGGAATGCGAGGCAGGTATATCACCAGTTTTTTCTTTCTTTCTCTTTTTATCTTTCTATTCCTTTCTTCTTTCTTTTATTCACTCTTTGGCTACACCACTTTGGTAGTCTAGGGGTTCTATCTTTGCACATTTCACTTTTTCTCTTTCTTGCTTTTTCTCCTTTCTTTCTTCTAACTATAGCTAAAAGTTAAAATTGAAGCTGTACAATAACTGTATTATGTCATATCCCGTTGGTTATATTTTTGTACATTTGCTTCTAATAAATAAAAATATTTAAAAAATATATATATATTGCTAATTTCCATTTGAAAAGAGCTCTGTTCTGTAGTGGAAGTTGACTTGTGACTCTGGAAAACCACTAATGTATTACGTCGAGCCAACAAATGCTGGATATTTTTTGCAAGACTTTAATTGATTACCTGCATCTTTTGTCATTATGGCCAGCTTTCTGTGACAGGGCATAGAATGGGTTCTTTGTTAAATTAGAATGGATTCAACCCAATGCCTGGAAATTGACACTTTTGCTCTCTCTCCCTCAAGTGCTTACGTGTCCACAGAATACAACATCGCAAGAGAAGCTGTGCCGAGGTATGGAAGATAAAGTTCAGAAAAGATGGAATTAAGGTCGTGATCAAAACGTTGTGCTTGAGGAACGCGGTAGCTAAGGCAGCATCAATGGGGGAACGGATAGGCGATGCATCTGGTCCCAAAATATCGCCTGTCCAGTTCCACCACAGTAGAGGATTGTGTTCTGAAGCTTGCAATGACAGCTTTCATATTGTACAATTGCTTTCTTGCTTATATAATTTAGTTAACTGCAAAAATTGCTGATATCTTTGTTTTCATTGGATAAGTATAACCTCATTTTATAGCATTCATATTTATCTGTTTGTCCTCTTCTAGAACAAATGAAGTGGTGGAATATTATAGTGGTTATCCTGAAGGTTACACTGCAGAGGATTACAACTACACCTGGACTGGTATGATCAACTATTATGCTCCTGCATGTTGTGGCATTCTCAAAGTATTGAGTAGAAAATTAAGTTGTTTTACAATGCTATGTGGTTAAGAAATAATTGGAAGAGCAAATAGGATAACGGAGAGGCTCAACGTAGTTTAAGCAAGAGGTCAGAATCAATGGTTTATTTAACCTGCTCTCCTATCCTTTCCCAGGCTCGACCCATGATCTATTGATCTCATCTCTTTTTTTCCCCCTGTCCCATCTCCACATAGCCACTCCTCATCCTGAGTGTTCTGCTACTTGGTCACATGCAATTAAGTTGTGCTTAAACTACAGTCAAAACATTTTGATGCAAGTTAGGCATCTAAAATTAATCTGCTCAGGCTAACGTTTTTCGAAAGGACAACATTCTTGGAATGTCTGTCTGTGGAATTCTCTGCCTCGGAGGGCGGTGGAGGCAGGTTATCTGGATACTTTCAAGAGAGACCTAGATAGGGCTCTTAAAGATAGCGGAGTCAGGGGATATGGGGAGAAGGCAGGGACTGGGTACTGATTGGGGATGATCAGCCATGATCATATTGAATGGCGGTTGCGGCTTGAAGGGCCGAATGGCCTACTCCTGCACCTATTGTCTGTTGGGTTTTGTTAATGTAAACTTCCTGGATCTAAGGGCCGAGTATAAAAATATACAATGCTGGATTCTGGCGATGCCATTCCCCTTTAATAATTTGGTATGGTGTTGTGATTTGCTTTTTGCTTGGGAAAGCTACCTTGTGAAGGAGGGTGCTGATGTTTGAATAGCCAGGTTTGGGACTACTTCCCTGCAATTCGACTTTAAAATAACGTGAGGGACAATGCCATTTACATGGGACAAAGACCATGAGTCATGATGTCCAACGTAAGCAAATTCTGTGGGTTCTGTGCTTAACATCTCAACAATTTGGTAAATCTATGTGTGAAGAATTTATTAACGTTTATTTTACTATTTATCATAAATTGTAGGAGCAGAATTAGGCCATCCGGCCCATCAGGTCATCGACTTTGCCTCCACAGCCGTCCATGGTAATGAATTCCATGGAAATGAATATCAGGACCAAGTATTTTTCAGCATCATTATTACTCTGCTTTGATATCCTTAAGTTTTGGCTTTTGCAGAGAACTTGAGGCTGTTGTGGAGGCAACAGGGAAACTAGTGACTGGATTATAAGTCCAGGGTTTGAGGGATTAAATGAAATTCATTTATTCATCTTTCAGGATCTGGGTGTTGCTGGCAAAACCCAACGGTCCATGAGAAGGTGCAGGTGTGACCTCTGCGGTTTCTCTGGTGGAGGTACTGCCAAATTGCTTTTGGGTAGGTTTAGAGTCCGTAACAATGAAGGAACAGTGATGTGTTTGCTACTCAGGGTGGGGTGCAACTCGAAAGAGAGCCTGCAGGTGCTTGTGTTACCAGATTCCTGAAGCTTCTTTGGGCGAGTAACTGCGGTGCAATTTGTAAATTGTACACACGGTGGACACTTTGTGTGAAGGGATAAATGTTTATAGTGGAACAGCTGATGATGGAGCAGGCTACTATTTCCCGCATGGTGTTGAAGTTATCCTCTTCGAACAATTTAATCAGTCTTTTGACTGATCCCCTCCCTACCTTATTCCATCTTGGGAAACAAGGTTGGGGAAGTGACTGAAATGTCAGGGGGTGGGGGCACCTTGAATCCAGTGTCCACTGATTTTCTGGCAACTGGTGGTGGTCTGACGACCCCCCCCCCCCCCCCCCCCCACTTAATCCGGACAAAAATCCCCTACCCCCATAGCCGAGCAACACGGATAATCCAGAAAAGCCCTGGAACTTTAGGAGCTGGAAAATCGGTGGTGGACCTGCAGTAAAGGTTCGCAAACCTCTGACCTGGGTTTGTAGCTGTTTTTGTTTAGTCTGGTTTCTGGGTCATGGGCGGTCTTCAGGATGTTGATGGCAGGGGAATTAATGCTAATGCCACTGCATGTCAAGGATAGGTGGTCAAACATTCCCACAGTACAATCAATTGACTGGCACATTTGTAGCACAAGTGTTTCTAGCTGCTGATCAACCCCAGTCACAATGTTGGCAAAGTCTTGCTACATGAAAGTATGGACTGTTTCATTATTGGGAGTTGCAGTGGAATTAAACTTGTGCAAACAGCACCGAACGTTCTAAGTTCTGACCTTATGGTGAAAAAAGTAATTGAAGCAGCTACAGGTGTTTGAACCAAGACTCAATCCTGAGGAACTCTGATGGTGATGTTCTGCGGTTAGGGTCGCATTGATCTTGAACAACCAAGCCAAATCTACCTTTGTGCAAGGTACGACTCCTACCACGGGTGGGTTTTCCCACTTGATGTCCACTGATTTACAGGGCTCCTTCATGTCACACTTGGTCAAATGCAGCCCTGGTGTCAAGGACACTCAAGGGCTTGTCCCACTTACATGATTTTTTCGGTGACTTGCCGGCACCATCATTGTCGCATCAGGTCGTCAAAAATGTTGAAAATCCACCGGCGACCAGAAAAAGGTACGCCTCTTTGGGTGACTACTCACGACCATACAGGCGTCACCCTGCGACAGGCCTTTTACTCTCACCTAGCTGGCATTTTTGAACTTGGGCTACTGTAAGATCTGAAGCTTGTACAGAAACTAAGCTGGGCATCATGAACACTGATTTTGTATATATTGCTGGATTGTACTGATGCCTTCCATCACTTTTGTGTAGGAGTTAATTGGATTGATTTGCCCTGCTTTTGTGAATGTGATGTGTAGTTGAACAATTTTCCATGGTGGATAGGTGACAATGTTGTGCCTGTACTGGAACAGCTCGGTGATAGATGTGAAGTTCCATGGGATTCAACCCCCCCCCCCCCCCATTCTATCATACTCCCACAATTCAGACAGTTTCATTGCCCATTGAATGAACTAATGGGCATGTCTTTGGGGTGTGGGAGGGAACCCTATCGAAACAGAGAGTGCAAACATCATACAGCAGGCAGTGCAGGTCGGGATTGAGCGCATATTGCAGGAGCTGAATACTGGCTGTGACACATGCTGCTTATAATTAGTTTCCTATAAAAAAAGTCCTGTTTATCTCCTATTGCAGATATATCTATAATATCACGTGTCGATCAGTGTAAGGCTATTCAAAGCAAATAAAATCAGTGGTTTGTTGTGAGAAGAGTTGATTCGGAATTTAAATTACTTGGAAAAGTTGGATGCAATTAATTAAAATTAAGTTCACAATTTACAGATAAGTTCACAACTCTTACATAAAATTGTTTGTTCAATGAACGGCAGAATTTGTTTTCTCTCTCTCTCTCTCCCTCTCTCTCTTCATACCACCCGTTCTCCCAACCCTCTTATCAATCTATCGTGATTTTTGTGTATTTTGTAACTTGCAGACAAAATCAACTTATGGATGGATGTCTGTAAAAACTGTACCCTCTGCCTGGTTCTGATTATCTCAAACATTAAACTTTTTCGGCTGTTTTTGAGAGAGAGCCATCCAGTGGCCTAATTATGTAACTGGAAGATGAAACATTTATATTGACAATGCATTATATTAAACTATGTCCAAACAACATCAAGGAGGCAAGGCATTCACATTCACGCCATAAATGTAAGGGTAGATGAATTACAAACTGCTTTGAAATTAACCATTGCCTTTGAGTTTCTCCTAGACGTGTTTAAAATATGTGAAGAAGCATTTTGCATGATCTACAATATGATACCACTTTATTTATCCCAGAGGGAAATAGTCTGCCACCAGTTAAGTTACAGTTACCAGGGATTGAAAGTGAAATCTACACGTCAAATTATTTAAAATCGTACAAATAATGTGGCAAATATTCAAAAATGACATATGACAAATCATGACATGTTGCAATAATCTAAATTAAGTTTAATTTTCCTCCACAAAATAAATAAGCATACTTGAGGCTGGAATTAAATGAATCATTTGGATTTATTTAAAAGTAATGAATTGTATTTTCTTGGTCCTAGAGAAGCCTGCAGGCCTGAAGATGGTCGTCGAGAAGAACTTTATCAGCAGTTCTATAAGAATTGGAGGAGGATTACAACAAAGAAAAGCACGCAGATTGTGTTGTCATAGCCCTAAGCAAGCAACAGGGGTAAATCTCCGGAATGTTTGCATGCTTTTCTACTTATTGTGGTGGTAAAAAGCATGTTTAATTCACTCATCCACCATACATTTCATGTTTGAGATTGCATTTTCTTTCATTCTTTTGCTATCGGAGTTAACTGCTAAATTTGTTGTCTGACTTATTAGAAAAGTATTAATACTTCCAGATTATGTACTTTAAGAATATCCTTTGAGCATTTTGGAAAGCCAAAAAGTAATCATCGTGGCTTTGGAATAGGTAAAATTATTTATCTTTGTATCTGTGTTTTAAGGTATTAAAATGAAACAAAACTCTCAAGATGGTTCTTCAACTCAATTTCACTTCTGCCAAAGCTTTGGTTTGTGGTTTGGGATATAGTTCTATAGTTGTACAAGACCACCATTCATATTTGCATCATGACAGGTTGTTAGAATTGGAGAGTGGAATTACAAAGTGTTAGCTGATAAAGATGCATGACAGTTGAGTCTGATGTTGTTCCAGTTTGGCTTTGTTTTGTGTGTATGCCGTGTGCAAGTCCAAGCAAGTAAGTGTGTGTGTGTGTGTGTTGTTACAGACTTTGGATGGTAGGTCAGATTGGGAAACTACTGTCTTTCTGTTCTGACCCCAATGCTAGTTCTTCTTGCGTATGGCGTGCACAGCCTAAAGTTGTAGGACAACTTGTTCTATTTGATCTTATTTGATTGTGCATGCCGGGTTGATTGCATTCGTCGAAACAGGGCGGACCACGTGTAGGTTGCTATCTTCCACCCCACCAATGCTAGTTGAGGTTATGATCAGATTTTGAGGATTTTTTAATTTAATAGGATGTGGGCGGGCACGAATGTTGTATTGTTGGCATGTATTAAACACAATTGATCAATTCTATCTGCTTTTTAACTTGAGCTGTACAGTTGAATGTTTCTATTTGTCGTGGAATAAGATCCAGATTTCATTGTAGGTTGCTGAAGTTCTGCTTGTTATTGATGCATCAGTCAAATGAATTTGATATTTAGGGCCTGTTTGCAGTTTAGGATTATAGACTTCGACTGATTAACAGCCTAATCCATTCTACTAACAATCTGTTGACTGTTGTATTTGAAATTTGATTCCTACTATGTAACTCTTCCTATTATGTAAAGAATTACTTCAATTTACTGCCCGGAATGAACCAAAATAGTTTATTTAATGCAATTTAACAGACCTTCAGCAAACACGTTTCAAACTTGGCTTCAGAAAGTATAAGTAATGAACATTAATGTCAAAAGTCACCCTTATTAAATTGATGGTAAACCAGTAGAAACGAGGAACGTGCAAAAGACACAAAGTGCTGGAGTAACTCAGCGGGTCAGGCAGCAGACCATGGATGAGTGATGTTTCAGGTTGGGACACTTTTTCAGACTAGTGATCCAGTTGCCAATTACTATTTCATCTGCAAACGCACTCAATTATTTAAGGTTTAAGCCTTTGAGTATTACTTTTGAAAAAACTTGTGTGGCAACTTATAGCAAGTTAAATGTTCGATCTTTGCTTTGGTTGACTAACTAACCAGAAAATGTTCCCCTGTTGCAATTTTAAGGGATTATGCCAAACTAATAGGACGTCGAGTGCAAGAGCTGGGACTGCTCGTGGATTTGGTCTACCTTAAATTAGAGTTGGCTCTGGATACTGCTCTGAAAGTGTTCGTGAAGAAGGCTCCCCTTTTGTGTTGTTGTCGGTGGAGAACATCAGTCGCTTTCATCTTGCACAGTCATTATTTTTGTATGCTGGCCACAAAGGTAACTTTTCAGCTTCCATAAAGATGCACTTGTAATTCGTGAGATTTCCAATTTCACATTTATATTGAAATGTTTGTCACGTGTGAGTTTGGGAGGGCATGGTGGTGCAGCGGTAGAGTTGCTGCCTTACAGCACCAGAGGTCCGGGTTTAATCCTGACTACAGGTGCTATCTGTATGGAGTTTGTACGTTCTCCCGTGACCTGCGTGGGTTTCCCCGGGTGCTCCGGTTTCCTCCCACACTCCAAAAACGTACAGGTTTGTGGGTTAATTGGCTTGGTAAAAATTGTAAATTGTCCCTAGTGTGTGGAGGATAGTGTTATTGTGCGGGGATTGCTGGTTGTGGCGGACTTGTTGGGCTGAAGGTCCTGTTTCCGCGCTGTATCTCTCAACTAAACTGATACAGTAAGATGAGTGCTTGCCCTTGTTTGAAATAATCTCCAATGTTTATATTCCTAAAAGGCTCTGTTATGATGTTCCTCAAATCAAAATATTAGGTCAGAACTTTGTTTGTGTATCAGCCCTGCCTGTTAATAATAATTCTTTGACAACAAGCAAAGGTACACCCTGCTTTGCTTGCTGTTAATACTGAGATACATAAACATTTTTAAAAAATGGCTTAAATGTGTGAACCTTAAAGCATTAAAACAAACTCGAGCAATTGGAAGAGTGTGTGTAAATGACCTTGTGTGTGCCTGCTCATTCATATCTGTTTCTTAACCAAATTAATGGGCTTGCTTTCCTGTGCTAGGTCATGGCATCAGGAAATTAACACCATCTGACACATGTTATAAATCCATAAGCAGCTGGGATTCCTTTTCCCTCACAATTATTGTGCAAATGGATATAACTGAAATCCACTTTACAGGACACCACGTTTCACAAGGAATAGCAAGTCAGTAGGTTAATTGGGGGACGCAGAAAGACACTGTTTAGCGGCACAAGGATAAGGGGTCCTGATGTCAGTTTAAGATTAGTTCATGTTCAAGAAGGAACTGCAGATGCTGGAAAATCGAAGGTAGACACCTTCCATGTCTACAGTAGCCCTTGCTGTCTCCTCCCCTTCTCAGCTCTCCCTCAGCCCTCTGGCTCCTCCTCTACCTTTCT
Source organism: Malacoraja senta (assembly GCA_038087875.1). Lineage (NCBI taxonomy): Eukaryota > Metazoa > Chordata > Chondrichthyes > Rajiformes > Rajidae > Malacoraja > Malacoraja senta. The sequence continues at coordinate 192,562,214 of CM075978.1, forward strand.
CCTTTCTTCTCCCTGCCCCCCCCCCCAACCTACATCAGTCTGAATAAGGGTTTCGGCCCGAAACGTTGCCTATTTTCTTCGCTCCATAGATGCTGCTGCACCTGCTGGGTTTCTCCAGCACTTTTGTCTACCTAAGATTAGTTCATTACCAACATCAGTTAATTTGGAATTGATATTACTAATGGATGGATGTTTTTTAAATTTGTGATGGGAAAGGCTCCCTGGGTACCTGGGTGTTAATTTGCTTTATCTTCACCTGAGCACGCAAATTGATTTGTTCAATTATTAAATCTGTCTGGCAATTTCAATCGTCTCCGAACAACATGGAAGAAAGTTTGTCTTTTGAATCCTGTCTAATTTAAGGACATTTGATACTCCGTTTTGTGTTTTTAATAAAATGGATTATAAGATTAATTTGACCTCAATCATTTGTTTTCATACGTTTTGTTTTCAGTATCTGGATTTAATTTTTTGGCATTCGTATCTGTATTTTAATATTTGTTTCATTGACTAAATTATTGTAACAAGGGCATGAAAGTAATTGTGATACAGAAAAAGCTTTCATTTTACAGTAGACATTCTTGCCCTGACCTGTAAAGATTATAGTAATGCACTTGTAAGGAGCAAAGGTTCACCAACATGTTAAATATGTATGTACGGGCTCAGCAATCTATCGTTATAAGTATAAGGGATAGGCCATTTAGGACTGAGATGAGAAAAAACTTTTTCACCCAGAGAGTTGTGAATCTGTGGAATTCTCTGCCACAGAAGGCAGTGGAGGCCAGATATATGTAAGAGAGTTTGATATAGCTCTTAGAGCTAAATAAATCAAAGGATATGGGGATAAAACAGGAACGGGGTACTGGTTTTGGATGATCCATGATCAAATTGAATGGCGGTGCTGGCTCGAAGGGCCGAACAGCCTACTCCTGCACCTATTTTCCGTTTCTATGTTCTATTTCGCTCTATGGCAAATGTTGCCGTTGTCTGGAAAGTGAAAGTAAGAAACTTGAAATATTTATTAGTCGTCCAATATTTTGACCACGTAAGCACATCGGGGTCAATGTGTCAGTTGTATCTGATTGTGTGTAAATCATTTGTTAAAATATGCAATTAAAACTTCTTCCGCAGAAGCTACACAGCTCTTGCTCTAAACACTTCCAAGCTCCATCTCCATTTTATACCATTGTTGAAGTTCTGCCCTTTATCTTCTCAACACTAACTTCCCAAAGTGTATGTGAATTGATGACCTGAAAATTCATGATTTGGTATACTTGTAAGTCTGAGTGTTGCCTTGGACAAGCTGGGTACAAAGATGAATGGTTCCGCACCATTCTGGTATCGGTGCGAGAGTGGGGGGGGGGGGGGGGGGGGGGGGGGGGTGTGGGGGGGCGTGGGGGGGGGGGGGGGGTGGGGGGGGGGGGGGGTGGGGGGGGGTGTGGGGGGGGGGGGGGGGGGGGGGGGGGGGGGGGGGGGGGGGGGGGGGGGGGGGGGGGGGGGGGGGGGGGGGGGGGATTCTAGGACAAATGTGGACTATGGTCTGCCACTGGGACGTAACTGACACTTAGTACAATTAGGTGGTATTACTAGGTGAATTGAAATTCAGATATAATTTGTGCAACGTTCTGTCAATGCACTGATGGTCAATGAAAAGGACATTTAAAACTGTCATATGTGGCTGACTATCATCACAGAAACCTTGTTGGGATATTTTAGTTTTATTCTAAACCCCTTTTGGTACATTATCAAACCTCCTCGGTGTCACTTGCCACACTGAAGTTTCCTTCCCAGGTTTACTGAGAGCTTTGACCAATAATAACGTTTCCTCTGTTCGACAGAACATCGTAACATGCTTTAGAAGATGCCTTGGACTGATTTCCGTGAGCATCAACGTATATTTGGTGAAAATCTGGAGAAGAGCGGCTGGAGATTGCACACAAGGCGGCTAACTTGGCAGATGATTATCTTCACCGTGAGCTTACAGCGAAAGCCATGTTGTGCCCAGCACCGTCCGACATCTGATGTTTCTGGTTGGTGATGGAAAGCTCTTTATGCAGAGGAGCTGCAAGTCGTTATTGAATACTTGACCAAACGAAAAGAGGGAGTTGAGACAGGTTAGTTCATTATTAAATGCTGAGTAACTCAGCGGGACAGGCAGGCATCTCTGCATAGAAGGAATGGGTGACGTTTTGGGTTGACACCATCTTTAGGCTCAGTCTGAAGAGGGCCTCAGCATGAAATGTCACCTGGTACACAAAATTGCTGGAGAAACTCAGCGGGTGCAGCAGCATCAATGGAGCGAAGGAGATAGGCAACATTTCGGCCGAAACCCTTCTTCAGACGTCACCTATTCCTTTTCTAAAGACATGCTGCCTGTCCGCTGAGTAACTCCAGCTTTTTGTGTCTGGTTTAACCGAGCATCTGCAGTTCCTTCCTGCATAGTTCATTATTAGTCTGTTTTTGTGCAGAATTGATGAAGAAGCAATTTTTTTTTAAAAATCAGTTAATTTGGAATTAATGTTTAGATGCTGAAGATAAATTATCTTAAACTATATATAAGTATTTGTCCCAATAATGAAAATAATCCAAAGACTACTTTGGAATATCGGACAAAGAGACACAAAGAACATTGTATCAGACGAGTAATTCTGCGCTTTCTCTTTTGCCTCATCTGCATTTTGCATGGAGTTCATGGAGGTTGAAAATCCTAGTCTTTATTTATGATCCATTGTCATTGAATATTTATCGTTCCAGTCCCCTTATTTTCATCCGCACCATAACAAGCGCACAATGGCTTTAAAACACTCAGAATAAAAGTAGGTACCTTAGAAAGGAAATGAGGAATTTATTTGTCAGAGGGTGGTGAATCTGGCATTCATTGCCACGGAAGTGCTGTGGAGGTCGAGTCATTGGATATTTTAAAGCAGTGATTGACAGATTCTTGATTAGTACAGGTGTCAGGGGTTATGGGGAAAAGGCAGGAGAATGGGGTTGAGAGGGAAAGATAGATCAGCCATGATTGAATGGTGGAGTAGACTTGATGTTTCAGGACAAGGATGTTCTTCTGACTCAGTCTGAAGATAAAACACAAAGCTGGAATAACTCTGCAGGACAGGCAGCATCTCTGGAGAAAAGGATGGGTGATGTTTCGGGTCGAGTTTTGTTCTTCAGACTCTCTGAAGAAGGGCCTGACCTGAAACGTCACCCATTCTTTTTCTCCATAGATACTGCCTGTCCCGCTGAGTTATTCCAGCTTTTGTGTCTTTAATCTAGAGTTTAATTTGTTTTTTGTAAAATTGTGCTAGTTTCAAGTACTGAAAAGTTGAACAATGTTGATAATCTGATACATTTGTCTTGATAGAGGCGAATAGTAATTGGCAAAACTATCAGAGGAGAGAACTGAAGCTTATCAGTGGCCCCATGAAGGTAAATGAGCAAAGTTTAGCATTTCAGTAATATTTTAACTGACTATTGTCTGAGACAAAGGACTGAAAA
>CM075978.1:192565908-192660659 GCA_038087875.1 Malacoraja senta
CCAAAGCATGCCACCCTTGAGACAACATTTTACCTCCTGTCTTAAATAGCAAATCCTTCTTTTGCAACATTGCATCCTGCCACCAGAGGAACATCCTCATCACATCCACCTTGTTAAGCCTCTTCAGGATCTTGCCTGTTTCAAAAGTACTGCATATTGTGTGTGGTCTGGTAACTTGGGTGTTAAGGCAAATACAGTTCTAGCTTGTTATTATCAGCTGCCGTTTGGGCTAAGTTTATGACAAACTACTTAGTATAATTGTTTAAGAGGGAACTGCATATGCTGGAAAATCAAAGGTAGACAGAAATGCTGGAGAAACTCAGCAGGTGAGGCAGTATCTATGGAGCGAAGGAAATAGGCAACGTTTTGGATCGAGACCCTTCTCAGTATAATTAATCTGTGATCAAATGAGTTAGCCTGTGAGATGTTTTGTACCTTGAAATGTACATTTTAACCTGTTACCTATCAATCTGCAATGTTATTGCGCTGTTTAGATTCCTACTTCATTTTTATATGAAATGCAGATTCTTCTGAATTGTTTTGAAGTTATAAGGGCAAAGAGATATAGGATTCTGAATACATTCAAAGCTAAATGTGCAAATGGGCAATTTATTTCTTGAAGCTGTTGAAGAAAAGGACTTTTAGCTGATGCTTTCTCAATCACTTATTTCTGTAGGTAAAGATGGCTACTTGGATAAAACCTAGGGTGGCCCAAACACACAAACTGAGCGCAGATGGAAGGTAAGGGAAGTTTAAAAAATAATATGTACTATTCTATGAAGGGATTGTTCTTCTAATTTTGGGTGGTTCTATCATTAATATTTGTCATTTTTTAGAAATTTAATGACATTTCCACTTGAATAGTCTGATGTAGAATTCCATTGTTTAAATATTGCTAATTTCGGCAAAAAAACTAATACTCAAATTTTGGAAACATTCATCTGTCCCTACTCTTAAAATGTGGATTACAAACATGTCTGAGGCGCTACATCTTGAAAATATTAGACTTGTCTTAGCAGAAAAAACAGATCATTTTTCGAAGACATGGACACCATTCATTGATTTATTACAAGGATAGTATGGTACAACACAACTTTGGAGTTAAATCTAATTACGGATTGGGTGATGGGTGGGGAGGAATGCGAGGCAGGTATATCACCAGTTTTTTCTTTCTTTCTCTTTTTGTCTTTTTATCTTTCTATTCCTTTCTTCTTTCTTTTATTCACTCTTTGGCTACACCACTTTGGTAGTCTAGGGGTTCTATCTTTGCACATTTCACTTTTTCTCTTTCTTGCTTTTTCTCCTTTCTTTTCTAACTATAGCTAAAAGTTAAAATTGAAGCTGTACAATAACTGTATTATGTCATATCCCGTTGGTTATATTTTTGTACATTTGCTTCTAATAAATAAAAATATTTAAAAAATATATATATATTGCTAATTTCCATTTGAAAAGAGCTCTGTTCTGTAGTGGAAGTTGACTTGTGACTCTGGAAAACCACTAATGTATTACGTCGAGCCAACAAATGCTGGATATTTTTTGCAAGACTTTAATTGATTACCTGCATCTTTTGTCATTATGGCCAGCTTTCTGTGACAGGGCATAGAATGGGTTCTTTGTTAAATTAGAATGGATTCAACCCAATGCCTGGAAATTGACACTTTTGCTCTCTCTCCCTCAAGTGCTTACGTGTCCACAGAATACAACATCGCAAGAGAAGCTGTGCCGAGGTATGGAAGATAAAGTTCAGAAAAGATGGAATTAAGGTCGTGATCAAAACGTTGTGCTTGAGGAACGCGGTAGCTAAGGCAGCATCAAAGGGGGAACGGATAGGCGATGCATCTGGTCCCAAAATATCGCCTGTCCAGTTCCACCACAGTAGAGGATTGTGTTCTGAAGCTTGCAATGACAGCTTTCATATTGTACAATTGCTTTCTTGCTTATATAATTTAGTTAACTGCAAAAATTGCTGATATCTTTGTTTTCATTGGATAAGTATAACCTCATTTTATAGCATTCATATTTATCTGTTTGTCCTCTTCTAGAACAAATGAAGTGGTGGAATATTATAGTGGTTATCCTGAAGGTTACACTGCAGAGGATTACAACTACACCTGGACTGGTATGATCAACTATTATGCTCCTGCATGTTGTGGCATTCTCAAAGTATTGAGTAGAAAATTAAGTTGTTTTACAATGCTATGTGGTTAAGAAATAATTGGAAGAGCAAATAGGATAACGGAGAGGCTCAACGTAGTTTAAGCAAGAGGTCAGAATCAATGGTTTATTTAACCTGCTCTCCTATCCTTTCCCAGGCTCGACCCATGATCTATTGATCTCATCTCTTTTTTTCCCCCTGTCCCATCTCCACATAGCCACTCCTCATCCTGAGTGTTCTGCTACTTGGTCACATGCAATTAAGTTGTGCTTAAACTACAGTCAAAACATTTTGATGCAAGTTAGGCATCTAAAATTAATCTGCTCAGGCTAACGTTTTTCGAAAGGACAACATTCTTGGAATGTCTGTCTGTGGAATTCTCTGCCTCGGAGGGCGGTGGAGGCAGGTTATCTGGATACTTTCAAGAGAGACCTAGATAGGGCTCTTAAAGATAGCGGAGTCAGGGGATATGGGGAGAAGGCAGGGACTGGGTACTGATTGGGGATGATCAGCCATGATCATATTGAATGGCGGTTGCGGCTTGAAGGGCCGAATGGCCTACTCCTGCACCTATTGTCTGTTGGGTTTTGTTAATGTAAACTTCCTGGATCTAAGGGCCGAGTATAAAAATATACAATGCTGGATTCTGGCGATGCCATTCCCCTTTAATAATTTGGTATGGTGTTGTGATTTGCTTTTTGCTTGGGAAAGCTACCTTGTGAAGGAGGGTGCTGATGTTTGAATAGCCAGGTTTGGGACTACTTCCCTGCAATTCGACTTTAAAATAACGTGAGGGACAATGCCATTTACATGGGACAAAGACCATGAGTCATGATGTCCAACGTAAGCAAATTCTGTGGGTTCTGTGCTTAACATCTCAACAATTTGGTAAATCTATGTGTGAAGAATTTATTAACGTTTATTTTACTATTTATCATAAATTGTAGGAGCAGAATTAGGCCATCCGGCCCATCAGGTCATCGACTTTGCCTCCACAGCCGTCCATGGTAATGAATTCCATGGAAATGAATATCAGGACCAAGTATTTTTCAGCATCATTATTACTCTGCTTTGATATCCTTAAGTTTTGGCTTTTGCAGAGAACTTGAGGCTGTTGTGGAGGCAACAGGGAAACTAGTGACTGGATTATAAGTCCAGGGTTTGAGGGATTAAATGAAATTCATTTATTCATCTTTCAGGATCTGGGTGTTGCTGGCAAAACCCAACGGTCCATGAGAAGGTGCAGGTGTGACCTCTGCGGTTTCTCTGGTGGAGGTACTGCCAAATTGCTTTTGGGTAGGTTTAGAGTCCGTAACAATGAAGGAACAGTGATGTGTTTGCTACTCAGGGTGGGGTGCAACTCGAAAGAGAGCCTGCAGGTGCTTGTGTTACCAGATTCCTGAAGCTTCTATTCTTACCGCAGACAGAATCATTTGGGCGAGTAACTGCGGTGCAATTTGTAAATTGTACACACGGTGGACACTTTGTGGTGGAGGGGATAAATGTTTATAGTGGAACAGCTGATGATGGAGCAGGCTACTATTTCCCGCATGGTGTTGAAGTTATCCTCTTCCGAACAATTTAATCAGTCTTTTGACTGATCCCCTCCCTACCTTATTCCATCTTGGGAAACAAGGTTGGGGAAGTGACTGAAATGTCAGGGGGTGGGGGCACCTTGAATCCAGTGTTCACTGATTTTCTGGCAACTGGTGGTGGTCTGACGACCCCCCCCCCCCCACTTAATCCGGACAAAAATCCCCTACCCCCCATAGCCGAGCAACATGGATAATCCAGAAAAGCCCTGGAACTTTAGGAGCTGGAAAATCGGTGGTGGACCTGCAGTAAAGGTTCGCAAACCTCTGACCTGGGTTTGTAGCTGTTTTTGTTTAGTCTGGTTTCTGGGTCATGGGCGGTCTTCAGGATGTTGATGGCAGGGGAATTAATGCTAATGCCACTGCATGTCAAGGATAGGTGGTCAAACTTTCCCACAGTACAATCAATTGACTGGCACATTTGTAGCACAAGTGTTTCTAGCTGCTGATCAACCCCAGTCACAATGTTGGCAAAGTCTTGCTACATGAAAGTATGGACTGTTTCATTATTGGGAGTTGCAGTGGAATTAAACTTGTGCAAACAGCACCGAACGTTCTAAGTTCTGACCTTATGGTGAAAAAAGTAATTGAAGCAGGTACAGGTGTTTGAACCAAGAACTCAATCCTGAGGAACTCTGATGGTGATGTTCTGCGGTTAGGGTCGCATTGATCTTGAACAACCAAGCCAAATCTACCTTTGTGCAAGGTACGACTCCTACCACGGGTGGGTTTTCCCACTTGATGTCCACTGATTTACAGGGCTCCTTCATGTCACACTTGGTCAAATGCAGCCCTGGTGTCAAGGACACTCAAGGGCTTGTCCCACTTACATGATTTTTTCGGTGACTTGCCGGCACCGTCATTGTCGCATCAGGTCGTCAAAAATGTTGAAAATCCACCGGTGACCAGAAAAAGGTACGCCTCTTTGGGTGACTACTCACGACCATACAGGCGTCACCCTGCGACAGGCCTTTTACTCTCACCTAGCTGGCATTTTTGAACTTGGGCTACTGTAAGATCTGAAGCTGTACAGAAACTAAGCTGGGCATCATGAACACTGATTTTGTATATATTGCTGGATTGCACTGATGCCTTCCCATCACTTTTTGTGTAGGAGTTAATTGGATTGATTTGCCCTGGCTTTTGTGAATGTGATGTGTAGTTGAACAATTTTCCATGGTGGATAGGTGACAATGTTGTGCCTGTACTGGAACAGCTCGGTGATAGATGTGAAGTTCCCATGGGATTCAACCCCCCCCCCCCCCATTCTATCATACTCCCACAATTCAGACAGTTTCATTGCCCATTGAATGAACTAATGGGCATGTCTTTGGGGTGTGGGAGGGAACCCTATCGAAACAGAGAGTGCAAACATCATACAGCAGGCAGTGCAGGTCGGGATTGAGCGCATATTGCAGGAGCTGAATACTGGCTGTGACACATGCTGCTTATAATTAGTTTCCTATAAAAAAAGTCCTGTTTATCTCCTATTGCAGATATATCTATAATATCACGTGTCGATCAGTGTAAGGCTATTCAAAGCAAATAAAATCAGTGGTTTGTAGTGAGAAGAGTTGATTCGGAATTTAAATTACTTGGAAAAGTTGGATGCAATTAATTAAAATTAAGTTCACAATTTACAGATAAGTTCACAACTCTTACATAAAATTGTTTGTTCCAATGAACGGCAGAATTTGTTTTCTCTCTCTCTCTCTCCCTCTCTCTCTTCATACCACCCGTTCTCCCAACCCTCTTATCAATCTATCGTGATTTTTGTGTATTTTGTAACTTGCAGACAAAATCAACTTATGGATGGATGTCTGTAAAAACTGTACCCTCTGCCTGGTTCTGATTATCTCAAACATTAAACTTTTTCGGCTGTTTTTTGAGAGAGAGCCATCCAGTGGCCTAATTATGTAACTGGAAGATGAAACATTTATATTGACAATGCATTATATTAAACTATGTCCAAACAACATCAAGGAGGCAAGGCATTCACATTCACGCCATAAATGTAAGGGTAGATGAATTACAAACTGCTTTGAAATTAACCATTGCCTTTGAGTTTCTCCTAGACGTGTTTAAAATATGTGAAGAAGCATTTTGCATGATCTACAATATGATACCACTTTATTTATCCCAGAGGGAAATTAGTCTGCCACCAGTTAAAGTTACAGTTACCAGGGATTGAAAGTGAAATCTACACGTCAAATTATTTAAAATCGTACAAATAATGTGGCAAATATTCAAAAATGACATATGACAAATCATGACATGTTGCAATAATCTAAATTAAGTTTAATTTTTCCCTCCACAAAATAAATAAGCATACTTGAGGCTGGAATTAAAATGAATCATTTGGATTTATTTAAAAGTAATGAATTGTATTTTCTTGGTCCTAGGAGAAGCCTGCAGGCCTGAAGATGGTCGTCGAGAAGAACTTTATCAGCAGTTCTATAAAGAATTGGAGGAGGATTACAACAAAGAAAAGCACGCTGATTGTGTTGTCATAGCCCTAAGCAAGCAACAGGGGTAAATCTCCGGAATGTTTGCATGCTTTTCTACTTATTGTGGTGGTAAAAAGCATGTTTAATTCACTCATCCACCATACATTTCATGTTTGAGATTGCATTTTCTTTCATTCTTTTGCTATCGGAGTTAACTGCTAAATTTGTTGTCTGACTTATTAGAAAAGTATTAATACTTCCAGATTATGTACTTTAAGAATATCCTTTGAGCATTTTGGAAAGCCAAAAAGTAATCATCGTGGCTTTGGAATAGGTAAAATTATTTATCTTTGTATCTGTGTTTTAAGGTATTAAAATGAAACAAAACTCTCAAGATGGTTCTTCAACTCAATTTCACTTCTGCCAAAGCTTTGGTTTGTGGTTTGGGATATAGTTCTATAGTTGTACAAGACCACCATTCATATTTGCATCATGACAGGTTGTTAGAATTGGAGAGTGGAATTACAAAGTGTTAGCTGATAAAGATGCATGACAGTTGAGTCTGATGTTGTTCCAGTTTGGCTTTGTTTTGTGTGTATGCCGTGTGCAAGTCCAAGCAAGTAAGTGTGTGTGTGTGTGTTGTTACAGACTTTGGATGGTAGGTCAGATTGGGAAACTACTGTCTTTCTGTTCTGACCCCAATGCTAGTTCTTCTTGCGTATGGCGTGCACAGCCTAAAGTTGTAGGACAACTTGTTCTATTTGATCTTATTTGATTGTGCATGCCGGGTTGATTGCATTCGTCGAAACAGGGTGGTAAACGTGTAGGTTGCTATCTTCCACCCCACCAATGCTAGTTGAGGTTATTGATCAGATTTTGAGGATTTTTTTAGTTTAATAGGATGTGGGCGGGCACGAATGTTGTATTGTTGGCATGTATTAAACACAATTGATCAATTCTATCTGCTTTTTAAACTTGAGCTGTACAGTTTAGAATGTTTCTATTTGTCGTGGAATAAGATCCAGATTTCATTGTAGGTTGCTGAAGTTCTGCTTGTTATTGATGCATCAGTCAAATGAATTTGATATTTAGGGCCTGTTTGCAGTTTAGGATTATAGACTTCGACTGATTAACCAGCCTAATCCATTCTACTAACAATCTGTTGACTGTTGTATTTGAAATTTGATTCCTACCTATGTAACTCTTTCCTATTATGTAAAGAATTACTTCAATTTACTGCCCGGAATGAACCAAAATAGTTTATTTAATGCAATTTAACAGAACCTTCAGCAAACACGTTTCAAACTTGGCTTCAGAAAGTATAAGTAAATGAACATTAATGTCAAAAGTCACCCTTATTAAATTGATGGTAAACCAGTAGAAACGAGGAACGTGCAAAAGACACAAAGTGCTGGAGTAACTCAGCGGGTCAGGCAGCAGACCATGGATGAGTGATGTTTCAGGTTGGGACACTTTTTCAGACTAGTGATCCAGTTGCCAATTACTATTTCATCTGCAAACGCACTCAATTATTTAAGGTTTAAGCCTTTGAGTATTACTTTTGAAAAAACTTGTGTGGCAACTTATAGCAAGTTAAATGTTCGATCTTGCTTTGGTTGACTAACTAACCAGAAAATGTTCCCCTGTTGCAATTTTAAGGGATTATGCCAAACTAATAGGACGTCGAGTGCAAGAGCTGGGACTGCTCGTGGATTTGGTCTACCTTAAATTAGAGTTGGCTCTGGATACTGCTCTGAAAGATGTTCGTGAAGAAGGCTCCCCCTTTTGTGTTGTTGTCGGTGGAGAACATCAGTCGCTTTCATCTTGCACAGTCATTATTTTGTATGCTGGCCACAAAGGTAACTTTTCAGCTTCCATAAAGATGCACTTGTAATTCGTGAGATTTCCAATTTCACATTTATATTGAAATGTTTGTCACGTGTGAGTTTGGGAGGCATGGTGGTGCAGCGGTAGAGTTGCTGCCTTACAGCACCAGAGGTCCGGGTTTAATCCTGACTACAGGTGCTATCTGTATGGAGTTTGTACGTTCTCCCCGTGACCTGCGTGGGGTTTCCCCGGGTGCTCCGGTTTCCTCCCACACTCCAAAAACGTACAGGTTTGTGGGTTAATTGGCTTGGTAAAAATTGTAAATTGTCCCTAGTGTGTGGAGGATAGTGTTATTGTGCGGGGATTGCTGGTTGTGGCGGACTTGTTGGGCTGAAGGTCCTGTTTCCGCGCTGTATCTCTCAACTAAACTGATACAGTAAGATGGAGTGCTTGCCCTTGTTTGAAATAATCTCCAATGTTTATATTCCTAAAAGGCTCTGTTATGATGTTCCTCAAATCAAAATATTAGGTCAGAACTTTGTTGTGTATCAGCCCTGCCTGTTAATAATAATTCTTTGACAACAAGCAAAGGTACACCCTGCTTTGCTTGCTGTTAATACTGAGATACATAAACATTTTTTAAAAAATGGCTTAAATGTGTGAACCTTAAAGCATTAAAACAAACCTCGAGCAATTGGGAAGAGTGGTGTGTAAATGACCTTGTGTGTGCCTGCTCATTCATATCTGTTTCTTAACCAAATTAATGGGCTTGCTTTTCCTGTGCTAGGTCATGGCATCAGGAAATTAACACCATCTGACACATGTTATAAATCCATAAGCAGCTGAGATTCCTTTTCCCTCACAATTATTGTGCAAATGGATATAACTGAAATCCACTTTACAGGACACCACGTTTCACAAGGAATAGCAAGTCAGTAGGTTAATTGGGGGACGCAGAAAGACACTGTTTAGCGGCACAAGGATAAGGGGTCCTGATGTCAGTTTAAGATTAGTTCATGTTCAAGAAGGAACTGCAGATGCTGGAAAATCGAAGGTAGACACCTTCCATGTCTACAGTAGCCCTTGCTGTCTCCTCCCCTTCTCAGCTCTCCCTCAGCCCTCTGGCTCCTCCTCTACCTTTCTCCTTTCTTCTCCCTGCCCCCCCCCCCAACCTACATCAGTCTGAATAAGGGTTTCGGCCCGAAACGTTGCCTATTTTCTTCGCTCCATAGATGCTGCTGCACCTGCTGGGTTTCTCCAGCACTTTTGTCTACCTAAGATTAGTTCATTACCAACATCAGTTAATTTGGAATTGATATTACTAATGGATGGATGTTTTTTAAATTTGTGATGGGGAAATGGCTCCCTGGGTACCTGGGTGTTAATTTGCTTTATCTTCACCTGAGCACCGCAAATTGATTTGTTCAATTATTAAATCTGTCTGGCAATTTCAATCGTCTCCGAACAACATGGAAGAAAGTTTGTCTTTTGAATCCTGTCTAATTTAAGGACATTTGATACTCCGTTTTGTGTTTTTAATAAAATGGATTATAAGATTAATTTGACCTCAATCATTTGTTTTCATACGGTTTTGTTTTCAGTATCTGGATTTAATTTTTTGGCATTCGTATCTGTATTTTAAATATTTGTTTCATTGACTAAATTATTGTAACAAGGGCATGAAAGTAATTGTGATACAGAAAAAGCTTTCATTTTACAGTAGACATTCTTGCCCTGACCTGTAAAGATTATAGTAATGCACTTGTAAGGAGCAAAGGTTCACCAACATGTTAAATATGTATGTACGGGCTCAGCAATCTATCGTTATAAGTATAAGGGATAGGCCATTTAGGACTGAGATGAGAAAAAACTTTTTCACCCAGAGAGTTGTGAATCTGTGGAATTCTCTGCCACAGAAGGCAGTGGAGGCCAGATATATGTAAGAGAGTTTGATATAGCTCTTAGAGCTAAATAAATCAAAGGATATGGGGATAAAACAAGAACGGGGTACTGGTTTTGGATGATCCATGATCAAATTGAATGGCGGTGCTGGCTCGAAGGGCCGAACAGCCTACTCCTGCACCTATTTTCCGTTTCTATGTTCTATTTCGCTCTATGGCAAATGTTGCCGTTGTCTGGAAAGTGAAAGTAAGAAACTTGAAATATTTATTAGTCGTCCAATATTTTGACCACGTAAGCACATCGGGGTCAATGTGTCAGTTGTATCTGATTGTGTGTAAATCATTTGTTAAAATATGCAATTAAAACTTTCCTTCCGCAGAAGCTACACAGCTCTTGCTCTAAACACTTCCAAGCTCCATCTCCCATTTTATACCATTGTTGAAGTTCTGCCCTTTATCCTTCTCAACACTAACTTCCCAAAGTGTATGTGAATTGATGACCTGAAAATTCATGATTTGGTATACTTGTAAGTCTGAGTGTTGCCTTGGACAAGCTGGGTACAAAGATGAATGGTTCCGCACCATTCTGGTATTCGGTGCGAAGGGGATTCTAGGACAAATGTGGACTATGGTCTGCCACTGGGACGTAACTGACACTTAGTACAATTAGGTGGTATTACTAGGTGAATTGAAATTCAGATATAATTTGTGCAACGTTCTGTCAAATGCACTGATGGTCAATGAAAAGGACATTTAAAACTGTCATATGTGGCTGACTATCATCACAGAAACCTTGTTGGGATATTTTAGTTTTATTCTAAACCCCTTTTGGTACATTATCAAACCTCCTCGGTGTCACTTGCCACACTGAAGTTTCCTTTCCCAGGTTTACTGAGAGCTTTGACCAATAATAACGTTTCCTCTGTTCGACAGAACATCGTAACATGCCTTTAGAAGATGCCTTGGACCTGATTTCCCGTGAGCATCAACGTATATTTGGTGAAAATCTGGAGAAAGAGCGGCTGGAGATTGCACACAAGGCGGCTAACTTGGCAGATGATTATCTTCACCGTGAGGCTTACAGCGAAAGCCATGTTGTGCCCAGCACCGTCCGACATCTGATGTTTCTGGTTGGTGATGGAAAGCATCTTTATGCAGAGGAGCTGCAAGTCGTTATTGAATACTTGACCAAACGAAAAGAGGGAGTTGAGACAGGTTAGTTCATTATTAAATGCTGAAGTAACTCAGCAGGACAGGCAGCATCTCTGCATAGAAGGAATGGGTGACGTTTTGGGTTGACACCATCTTTAGGCTCAGTCTGAAGAAGGGCCTCAGCATGAAATGTCACCTGGTACACAAAATTGCTGGAGAAACTCAGCGGGTGCAGCAGCATCAATGGAGCGAAGGAGATAGGCAACATTTCGGGCCGAAACCCTTCTTCAGACGTCACCTATTCCTTTTCTAAAGACATGCTGCCTGTCCCGCTGAGTAACTCCAGCTTTTTGTGTCTGGTTTAACCGAGCATCTGCAGTTCCTTCCTGCATAGTTCATTATTAGTCTGTTTTTGTGCAGAATTGATGAAGAAGCAATTTTTTTTTAAAAATCAGTTAATTTGGAATTAATGTTTAGATGCTGAAGATAAATTATCTTAAACTATATATAAGTATTTGTCCCAATAATGAAAATAATCCAAAGACTACTTTGGAATATCGGACAAAGAGACACAAAGAACATTGTATCAGACGAGTAATTCTGCGCTTTCTCTTTTTGCCTCATTCTGCATTTTGCATGGAGTTCATGGAGGTTGAAAATCCTATTCTTTATTTATGATCCATGTCATTGAATATTTATCGTTCCCAGTCCCCTTATTTTCATCCGCACCATAACAAGCGCACAATTGGCTTTAAACACTCAGAATAAAAGTAGGTACCTTTAGAAAGGAAATGAGGAATTTATTTGTCAGAGGGTGGTGAATCTGGCATTCATTGCCACGGAAGTGCTGTGGAGGTCGAGTCATTGGATATTTTTAAAGCAGTGATTGACAGATTCTTGATTAGTACAGGTGTCAGGGGTTATGGGGAAAAGGCAGGAGAATGGGGTTGAGAGGGAAAGATAGATCAGCCATGATTGAATGGTGGAGTAGACTTGATGTTTCAGGACAAGGATGTTCTTCTGACTCAGTCTGAAGATAAAACACAAAGCTGGAATAACTCTGCAGGACAGGCAGCATCTCTGGAGAAAAGGAATGGGTGATGTTTCGGGTCGAGTTTGTTCTTCAGACTCTCTGAAGAAGGGCCTGACCTGAAACGTCACCCATTCTTTTTCTCCATAGATACTGCCTGTCCCGCTGAGTTATTCCAGCTTTTTGTGTCTTTAATCTAGAGTTTAATTTGTTTTTTTGTAAAATTGTGCTAGTTTCAAGTTACTGAAAAGTTGAACAATGTTGATAATCTGATACATTTGTCTTGATAGAGGCGAATAGTAATTGGCAAAACTATCAAGAGGAGAGAACTGAAGCTTATCAGTGGCCCCATGAAGGTAAATGAGCAAAGTTTAGCATTTCAGTAATATTTTAACTGACTATTGTCTGAGACAAAGGACTGAAAAATGTGTATGCACTGCTTCAAAATTACTGTTTTATCACGTAAATAAATTTACTGGCCTTTGTCTTCAAATCCTGCCAATAGTTCCTGCTAATTTCTGTGCAAAACGATACCGGTTTGAAATAAAATAAGATCATACTGGTGAGGAATAGGAATTTGGTGTGTTTAAATTTAAGTGTATATTGTCATATATTTGTGCTTTAAAGTTTCTTTTATTTTCCAGCATCTCTTGTTCAACAAGCTGCTGGAACTGAGAGTTATTATGACGTAGGCAGTGCTTCACAAACTTCCAACAAGCCCAAGCCCCTCCTTCCAACGCCAGTCAGGCCACCCCTTTTGGGTCACGCGCCTCTTTCTCAGAAAAAAACGCCTCTGTTGGGTGACCGGCCAATTAGGGCTCTTCTGCCAGCTCCAGGTGAGCACCTTTTCCTCAAAACGCAATGCAAAATGGTAAAAAATCAGTCTTAAATAAGTTAAACGTGTTACCTTTGATTCAAGGCTAACTTCTCAGGTTGTTAATCTGTATGTTTCAAAGTTGACTTTCATGGTTGCATGGTAAGTAAAAATCAACTTTACGCAGGACAGTCTGAAATATCTTTCTCCTTAATACCCAGCTCTTAATACAATTCAATAAGACGTCTTGTTGGGTGGTCATATTGCTGTTGTAAAAGACGTTGGTGAGGCCACGTTTAGAGTATTGTGTTCAGTTCTATGGGCCGTGTTATAGGAATCATGTCAAGCGGGAAAGGATACAGAGAAGATTTACGAGGATGTTTCCCGGACTAGAGGGTCTGAGCAAAAGGCAGAGGTTAAATAGGCTGGGACTCTATTCCTTGGAACACAGGAGGATATATAAGATCATGAAAGCTCCATAGACGCTGCCGCTCCCGCTAGGTTTCTCCAGCACTTTTGTCTACCTTTGATTTTCCAGCACCTGCAGTTCCTTCTTAAACATGAAAGGTATAGATCGGGTAGCACAGTCTTGCCCAGAGTAGGTGAATCGAGGACCAGAGGCCATAGGTTCAAGGTGAAGGGGAAAAGATTTAATAGGAATCTGAGGGGTAACTTTTTCACACAAAAGGTGGTGTGTGGGTGTGTGGAACAAACTGCCAGAGGAGGTAGTTGAGGCTGGGACTATCCCAACATTTAAGAAGCAGTTAGACAGGTACATGGATAGGACAGATTTGGAGGGATATGGACCAAATACGGGCAGGTGGGACTAGTGTAGATGGGACACGTCGGTCGGTGTGGGCAAGTTGGGCAGAAGGGCCTGTTTCCACGCTGTATCACTCTATGACTCTACTGACACCCTTTTGCAGCTCATTTTGCAGCACGCTAGGCTGAATCAAGGTTTTGGGTCCAGGTCCCTTGCCCAGAAACTTGATGCTCCAATGTCGTCCTGGTGATGCTGGGGGTTCAGACAATAAGATGAGATGTTAAACCATTCTCCTCTGTCATTCCACTGAGTGTCAGAATACTGCTGTGCTGCATTTTAAGACCGTTGCAGAAATACCTGGTGATGTTCCCAATATTCAGTCCTCAATCATCATTACCCAAGACAGATTATAGGGTGATTAGTACACAGCGGTAGCAATCTTGCCTTGCAATCTTCATTAAACACTTTGAGATAAAAGCATAAGTAAAAGTATGCCAAAGCAACACTCAAGATTGCCTGCCAATAAATATGACAAGGGCTGACTTTACTTTGGCCTCTTGCATATTTCCCATTACCATTGGATTTCCAAAACAAACTTACCAAGGTTACTAACGCCCAATTTATGGAAATCCTGCATATGTGTGAGTTCCCATGATATTATTAAATTTGGCTGTCTGATGTAGGTGTGTACATTAGTTCCTATGAACAGCAGAACTAGTTTTCCCTCTCTTCCTGTCTTTAGTAATTATTTTTTCTTATCAGTCTAGGATGCTCTTGATGTCATATATTGTAATATAATCGAGGTATGGTTACCATATTGAGTAATATTTATTTTCCCAATTACAGACAGTTTGGAGAGGTGTAAAAACAGATCTCATTCATTACCCTGTTATTACCTGAATATATCTGCCTGCAGAAATTCTTCCTCGTCTCTCTTTAAAGAACTACCCTGTTATTCAAATCTAATCCTTAGTTCTAGATTTCCAGATTTCCCTCACAAAGGCAAATGTCTGCTCAGTATCGACCTTGACAGATTCCCTCTATCTTATCTTTTTCATCTACACTCCACAATTAAAAGACCCTATCTGCTCACTCTCCTTCCTTAGATAACACCTTAATTCCAGAAATCAACACAGTGAAACTCTCTAAATGGCTTCCACTAGAGTGCTCGTACGGTCCTTGAAAGTCCTGGAATTTGAAACTGAATTTGAGTCCAAGGCCGTGAAAGTCCTTGGATTTATCATAGGTCCTTGAAAATTCACTTTTTATGATAAGAGTATTAATTCATGCAGAGTAATGTGGCATTTTTTCATCAAGTTTATAATGTGTATTTTTATTAAAAGTCTGGAAACAATATTCGATATGTTTGCTAACAACGTTCCCTGTGGGAGGGAGGGGAGGAGCACTAGGACCTAGCAGAGTCAGACCACGTGCTGTCTGCATCGTGGAGGTTGTGTGCCTGGAACTCTGGTGAGGTGACGGCTCTCGCCCGCTGGTGGCCGGTGGAGAGGCGAGGGTTGGCAGAGTGTGTGGGTATGTGTGTGTGTGAGTGAATGAGGGAGCTGCGGGAGAGTCAGGGCGAGTTGGTGCCGGGCCGGCACCTCTGTAAAAATACATGATCACCGTCTTTTTCTTTACTAGCTTGATAATTATTTTTCATGATAATTAGTGAGTGCAACTGTGCAATATTTTGTCATATTATTAAATTAAGTATTATATGTTTTACTGTACTAGTTATACACTGGGATGTAGCGTTAGGCTATAATCTTAGACAAAAGTGCTGGAGAAACTCAGCAGGTGCAGCAGCATCTATGGAGCGAAGGAAATAGGCAACGTTTCGGGCTGAAACCTTTCTTCAGGCTGATGTAGGGTAGGGGCGGGGAGAAGAAAGGAAAAAGGAAGAGGAGGAGCCCGAGGGCTTAGGGAGAGCTGAGAAGGGGGGGGGAGACAACAAGGGCTACCGGAAATTGGAGAATTCAATGTTTATGCCGCTAGGGTGCAGACTGCTCAAGCGGAATATGAGGTGCTGCTCCTCCAATTTTGTTCTTGTTCTTATAATCTTGTTTGATCGTCTTGGAAGACTAGCTTGCCCCCCCCCCCCCCCCCAAGCAAAACCTGAAATGACGCCCCGGTTGGATAGCTCCGGCACCTAAATAATTAGCACTGCAACACTGGATAGCGCGGGAACTCACACGTTGGTCTGCCGTAGGCTATCAAGTTGAGGGTTTCAATGACATTTTGAAATCAAAAAAGCAGTTCCATCCTTCCCATTAATGTGGTTGCATAAAACATTCTGATTTTGTTGGTTAACCTTGATTGATGGCTACATGTTGTTTTTGAATTTCTTCCATTTGTTTTACTTAAGTTCTTTTTTGAGTTCATTAAAGTTGTAAAACTGACATTTTTTTATTTTTACCTACGGCCCGCAAAAAATTGCCAAATATATAATGTGGCCCTCATGCTGAAAAGTTTGGAGGCCCCTGTTGTAAGGTATAATTTAAAAAATTACAGTGTAAATTAAGGGTAAACAAACAAGGAAATGGTGTCATTTCAAGGTATAATCAAAAAAATTATCAAAAATTTCCTGTGTAAAGGATACTTCTCTTCAGTTAGAGTAAACATGTATCTGGCTACAAGTAGGTGCAGGTGTAATATAAAATATTTTCAATATGACTTAAGTGTAAACAAGCAAGGAGTTGGTGTCATTTTAAGGTATGATTATCACACATTTTCTGTGTAAGTTAAGTGACAAGCAAGTAAAATGTGTTATTTTAAGGTACATTAAAAAAAATGACAGTATTAAATTTAAGGGTAAACAGGCAAGAAAAATTAAGGGTAAACAGGCAAGAAAACGGTGTCATTTTAAGGTACAGTTATCAAACATGTTCTGCATAACTGGGGGCGCTGCCCTCTTTTACCCCCATCTCTCTTCCTCTTTTTTTCATTTTTTTTCTGTCTCATGCCTGATGACTACAGAGGCCAGTGCAACAGGCGTGGTCATTAAGATCAGTAATCCTTGTCTTTTTTGGATTCAGGGACAATAGTGA
The DNA here is from genome assembly GCA_038087875.1 of Malacoraja senta. NCBI lineage: Eukaryota > Metazoa > Chordata > Chondrichthyes > Rajiformes > Rajidae > Malacoraja > Malacoraja senta. The sequence continues at coordinate 192,582,640 of CM075978.1, forward strand.
AGACTTTGAAGCAGGCAGGGGCAGTGCAGGTTTGCAGGGAGTAGTTGAAAAGCAAAGTTTTTCCATTATCATGGTTTCAGATTGAACAACTAAGAGATGAGAAAATGGACCATCAGTGCTCTATTGAAGTACGAATATAGATAAGTCAACCATTTTGTGTGCAATTATGTAGTTTAGTGTCGTTCTGTGCAACCTGGACTAATGGAATGACTGATCACCTTCTCAGATTTCCCTGAAAATCAGTGTCTGTACATTAGAGCACACAAGTAACACAACAGAAAGCAAGGTCTCAACTCCAAATTCCAATGGGCATTTGGCTATAATTCGAGCTATATCAATGGTTCATAACCTTGTGTTGAAAGTTGATTTTTCTGCTGTGTTCTTTGTACCAGAGGTGTGCAAAACATGATTTTCAATCAAATCTGAGATGGTGACCAGCCAACCTTCTTACTTTTATTTGGTACAGAATCAAATCATCCAATACCAAGCAACTTGTATACAACTCTCCAATAAACCATCAATGTTTGCTGGATTTTGGTCCTTGTAAATTGGATTTTTGGACCTTGAAAGTCCTTGAAAAGTCCTTGAACCTATAGCTGTTCCAAGCGTACGGACCCTGATTACAGATTCATTCTTCTTTAACCACTATGTCCATATGTACTCTCACTAAAACCGTACACAGTTATCGTCAGTTCTCTCCACATTTATGCTCCAGCTTTGTGGTCAAGACCAGATGACTTATTTGTAAGACACAATTACAAAATTTGTCCCCCACTAATTCTAAAATTAAATTAGTACTTTGGGATGAATATAAGAATGTACAGAACTGGTTAAAGTAGTGATCAGAAAACCAGGAGATGTTAAGTCGAAACCATAATTGAAGAATTCAAGTTTAAAGAAAATGTCTGCATATAACAACAAGATTTCAGTTTGAAGAGATTATTTGTGATTGCTCCTGTGTTCGCAGTTGTGAGGTGCTGTAGGAATTTGCCTTGCAGGCTTGGGCCTCAGCAATTTGTAATCTATATCAATGATTATATTGATTATTTAAAATCAATGATTTTATGTAGTAATATGCGCTCTTTTCATTTTACTTCAGGACATGCGTTAAAATTAGGTGCTCGACTCCAGTTACAGTAAAGAATGACAACTTTGAAGCATTAGAATGCATACTGCTTTGGAATAGTTTGTACCTTCAACACAAGATTATTTGATGAACACCAGAAGATTACAACATCATACCGTACTAATACCATGGGACACCTTGATGAATAGTCACAGACTGTGAATTGTAAACTCTAGTATTTTAGCATTTTAAAGCGATCCCATTATAAGTTCAAATTTATTTTAAAGATGTATGCCCAATGTCATGTACAAGGACCATTTTTATTGTAATTTATCAACGTCGCCATGAATAGTTTTGAAAAGATTGGGGAACGCCTTTGATAAATGTATCTTTTGCGATAGTTGTTTGTTTCATTTGTTAGATGTTTGTTGAAAAAAACTTCCCTCTGTTCTCAAGAACCTCTTTTACAAGGTTATACTGTTTGGTGATTTTTTAAAATATATTTGGAGACATGAAATATGCTCTCCAATACTTTTGGAATACACACTCTTCCATGTGAGTATATCTATTAAAGATAAATTGAGCAAACATCACCATGCAACATAATCTTGGCCGGATTTGTACAACTGTTCACTTGACTGCTTTTGTACTGAGCATTGTTATAGGGGGGTGCATTGATTTACTGAGAACCAAAATGTTCCGTATATTCCAATTAAAGTAATTAAATTTATTTAATGTATTGATATACACCTGTTAAATGAAGTTTCTAATTATTTTCAAGAACAGCTGAAGGGTGGAAACTGGAGAACCATTTTGGAAACCAGAGTTTTCAGTGTTACATCGTGAGACTTTTTAAGGGGTGTCTTTTGTAATTGGAAAAAAAAAAGGTGGTATTTGAATGGAATAAAGATTCCACTTTTGTTTAAACCCGCAAATTATTTGGTGCAGCATGTTTTATGTTTGATTTAAAGTAGAGAGGAAAGTGTTAGGTAATCCAACTCTGGTTCATGTTTTCTTGTGTTTGCACTTAACCACTTTATCAACAAACAATATTTTGTTGGTTCTTTTAATTTTTCCCTTTCAGTTCGGAAGTTGCAAACTTTTTGTTTTTAATGCTCTCTCTTGAGTTGCCTATTTTGAGGTTAAAACTCAATGTATTCTCACTGTTCCATGTTCTTCCCTGAGAATTGTAGATCTTTTTTCATTTTTTCCACATTTTTAAAACCTTTTCTTTCAAAGGATTACCTATCCGCCTGTCATGCCTTGTTCTTCACTGGTGTCCGTTTCTTTGCCGGTTTCTCAATCCAGAGGAGAATGAATCCAATGCTTTTGGGGTAATTCGCTTCAGTGAGATGAGTAATATTCTTCCCCTTTGTTTTTAAGAGAAAAGCTAAAATTGTTGTTCTTACTGAATACTTTGCCCTGTATAGGAAAATAACCACATTCCATAATATATACTGCAGGTTTGGGTGGTTACAAATGTTTTTTTTTGTTGCGTGGGGCAATACTTACCGGTAAAGAGTGGAATGTTAGTATTTTATCAGATAGTTGCATACTAACCAGCAAAATATTTTGTAATGGTCCTGAAGTAAAGAAATTAAAAATCTTAAGGACATTTGAATTACTTGTTGCCATCTTTTCCATCTCTACATTTGATGAATGTTAAATCTTATTGAAACCTTAATAAGGAAACATGGTTTTGTAATAGCTTTTACCAAATAGGGAAGAATTCCTGTTTAACTTCGGTAGTAATTTGAATGATTGGTCACAAAGAATTGATTTTTCATAATTTTTGCATTGAAGGGTTAAACGTATACTTGGTAAGTTGTTTCATTGCAACACAATGTAAAATGAAGTGGCTGATGACGTAGTTCTATTTGTGCCTCAGTGCCAAAGATCTCTTCAAAAATGGTCCTCATTGGGTAGGTTAATTGGAAAATGCACAACAAATAATCTTGTGTCTTAATCATTTCACAGCCCCCAACTTTGCTTAAAAGAGAGAAGCAGCATGAACTCGCAAGTAGTTACTAGGCGAATAGTTAAGTATGGCTAGGTATCTGGTGCCACCTCATACGTAGCATATTTGGATATCTATATGAATCCTTCCACCTTGGAACCCCTCAAAATGGATCCAGCTAAGGCTTAACGGTGGCACTGTAACTGGATTCAATGAGCTTGATCAGATCCAGTCCACTTACTGAACTCGGCTTCTGCCTATTTTAATCTAGTCCTGACATTTTATGAGAGCAGTCTCCATTATACATACAAAACCACACATGACTTTGCTTTGTAGGACGACTTGCCTCTTAAGGTTGTGGATCATGAAGCTCTCTGCAACACAACTCCAGGATGGTTAAGAGCACAATAGGAGTCTAGAAAGCTGACTTCATCTGGGCCCCATTGTGAGAGCAATCAAGTTAGTTCCACGTCCCTGGCCTGCATGGTTCAGCTAGTATTCTCTTAGATCATTATTCAGCTATCTGTTGAATGCAGGAATTGAATAGTAAGATTAAACGAGAACTTACCTAAGTTTGAAGTTTGATCTTTATTTTATGAGGAGTTACGTAGGTGATTACGTGAAGAACCCCGCCAGTGCGCCTGCGCGTCAATCTTCAAAGCAGCGGTGTGAAATCACAAAAAACAACAACCGAAGTAATATAGTCTCATAATAAAACGAGTAATACAAGAACTTCCATCTGACCTTTATGATAGAGGGTAGGGTCGTGGTGGGCACGTAATCACCTACGTAACTCCTCATAAAATAAAGATCAAACTTCAAACTTAGGTAAGTTCTCGTTTAATCTTACTATTTTACTTCGGAGTCACGTGAGTGACTACGTGAAGATTTTAAAGCTTTGTGATTTCATGCCGTAGATCAATCCCGGCTTCTCACTGCATTGATTGACTCGGAACGAGAATAATCAATCATGCATTCATAATAACATTTTTACCACAAATGCAGTAATTCATTTCAATAATGAAATTAATCAGATCCCCTTTAAACCAGAGGAATTTACACAGAACTTAAAATAGTTTCTGCAAACAATCCCGCATTAACAATAGGTCGATGGTAAAAATGTTGAAACATCAACTCATTGGACCACCCAGCGGCTGCGAGGATATGGTCAACGGGGACGTCTTTTGCCCTGGCCGCCGACGTTTCTGCTGCCCAAGCCGAATGAGACGTAAAAACATCAGTGTTAATACCAGCAGCTGTTAAGACTTCTTTTATCCATCTGGAAATAGTCTGTACTGAAACTCTTGTGTGTAATCAACAACCCAGTTTCTGTATTTCTCAAATTCTTTGTGACCTCAATGTATTGTAACAAATATGTCTTAACACAGAGACAAGGATCATTTGGATATGCTGCTAGCACAATTTTAAATCCTGTCACACCTGGCCTACTTTGCTTTAGTAGGTCATGGATATAGAATGTAACCTTGTCTTCAGTTACTTCCATCCTGTCTATTTGTAATTTTCCAAGTGTTTGCACTCGTGCTGTCACTAATGCCATAAGCATGACTACTTTCATACTGAGCTTGGCCAAAGGTAAAGACACACTTGGTGACCATTCACAAAGTAGTTTCAGTACCACACTTACATCCCAGATTGTCATGTACCTAGGTTTCGGTGGTTTGGAATTAAAGATTCCTTTCATTAGTCTGGAAACAATTGGGTGTGACCCAATTGGGTTTCTTTCTGAATCCAGAACCAAATGTGAGGACAATGCACTTCTGGCTGAATTAATTGCACTACAACTCAGACCTTCATCATAATAAAGTTTTGACAGAAATTCTAAACATTTGAAATATCTGCAGTACTATATTGCACATTCTTTTGTACACAGAACTCTTCCCATTTCTTAATATAAGAAAGGTACTGTTTTTGAGTGCTCTTCCTCCAGGCTGGTGTAAGCATGTCCACAGTACGCTCAGACAGTCCTCGCCCCAGAAAAGGCCTTCTTAAAACCTGCAAATCAACAAATCCAAACGATCATATAATGGATGTTGTTCCCCTGTTACAGGGTGCAGCAATAAATTACTCCTTTTTGGGACTTTCATCAACATTTGTGTTGTTAATTCTAATATCAACGAATACCATGGCTGTGTAGGCCAATCTGGTACTACCAATACCCCTGAAGCAGCATCTTGCCTGATTTTAAGCAAACATTGGCTTATGAGGCAGAAAGGTGGAAATATATATGAAAACATACCACCCCAATGTAGCGAGAAAGCATCAATCGCCACTGCTCCTGGATCTGGTTCCCATGAGACATATCTCGATAGCTGATGATTCAAGTCGATGTCGGGCATTCCAAATCTGATTACTATATCATTGAATACCTCTCGATTCAACATCCATTCTTTATTATCATGGAGCTTTCGTGACCTGGTGTCTGCTATCGTGTTCATTCTACCTGGTAGATAGCTGAAATCCAAATGTTCTTTTCAATACACCAAGACCAAAGTTGATGAGCCATTTTGTCACATGACACCGACTTAATTCCACCCATATCATTAATATAGGCAACTGCTGTTGTGTTTATCAATTTGAACTTGAACATGCCTTTTAGTTGTGTTAGAACAATAAGCTTGGAGTCCATAGAAACATCCTAAAAGCTCCAAATAGTTAATTCCCCATGTCTGCAGTAACAATGGCTCTTCCTGATTCCATCTGCCTCCGCAGCTAGATGTTGAGTCAGTTGCACCCCATCCTAGTGCACTGGCATCAGTTTGTAATATCATGGAAGGTTGTTCAATCAGCACTTTGCCGGAACTGCTTGAGACATGTAGAATCCACCACTGCAGATCAGAAACAGCATTTGTTGTTAGTTGCATGGTTCTATCAAAATGACCAGCATTCATTCTCAGTGCCTGTTCTTTAACTCTCTGCAGCTGTTGATAATGTAATGGTCCGTACTGGACTGCTGGGAATCTACTAATTTTCCCAGTACTTGAGCCACCTGTCTGATTAAGGGTTTTTCCTCGTTTAATAGATTACTGCAATCTTTAATCAACTCCACCCTTTTTTCACTGGGCAAAGTAATTTTCATTTGGGCTGAATCAATTGTGAACCCCAAATAATCAATCGAGGTACATGTTGTTAACCTTGATTTCTTTGGATGAATTTAGAAAATCCCAACTTTCAAAAGTTGATTTCACAACTGCAACAGATGCTTCTGTTGACTGTTTTGTCTTTCCTATAACCAGGACATCATCCAAGTATGCCATTAGTACATGCCCCTGGCTTCTCAGCAACCCCAGAATTGATTTTAACAATTTTGTGAATATTCTGGGAGCGGACGTTAACCCATTAGGCAGAGCTTTGAACTGCCCTAACTGGTTCATCCATGTAAATTTAAGATACTTCATATCTTCCAAGAGAACAGACATTGAATAATATACATCTTTTAAATCTATAGTTGCCATAAAACATGCTTCTGAGATAAGTTGTTTGGCAGTACAAATGTCTCCATTTTAAAATGTCTAACTTGAACAAAAGGATTCAGACTTGTCAAGTCTATAATAATCCTACATCCTCCATCCTTTTTTGATCGAGGGAATCTATTTGACACAAATTGGTGAATTGGGTAGACTGATTCTTCAATAACACCTTTTATATATAGGGTTTGAAGCGCAGCTTGAACCTCCATCAATTCTTTGTGTGCAAAGTGGAGAGTTCTGCTAGGAACATGCTGGACAGGCAAATCATAATTTGGATTGAATTCAATTCGAAATCCTTGTATATTATTCAGAATTATCACATCTGAAGTAATCTTCTTCCAATTGTTATAGAAGAGACGCAATCTGCCTCCAACTTTTGGACTTAATCCGGTCAGTATGTTCCCATGAGAACCAGGTCCACCTACCTCTTGAGTCATTTGAGTACTCTGAGATCCCTGGATTCTCCCGGAAGCAGCACCACTGGTTCTTGCTCCCGCTGCAGGCCGCCAGCTACGTCCCTGCGTTGATGAGCGACTTGGTCCTGGTCCAGGATCCGTATGACGTCTGAAAGGATACTTCCTCTTTACAGACTTTACAACCATTGATGTTTTCATCAATCCTGTTTTCGCTTCATCTTCCAACTCTCCCGAGATCCTCTCCAAAGAGTAAGTTGGGTAATTGTATATTACTTGGTTTGCAGAGTGCTGCGAATTTTGGATTCATAGTAGGCCGTATAGCACCTTCCTCAGACAATTGATCTTGAAGTGGGTGCTGCATAGCAACCCCAGTGCTTCCTGATGCAACTCTGTCATCTCTTGGCTGTTATCCGCTATTCTGGCAAAAGCAGTTATTCCAGAACCCAGCAGCTTTAATATTCTCTGCAATTTCAATTCCTGAGTTCTCATAGTCATACTCAACTGATTCCAGATAATTTGGTTCACTGCTGGTGCTTTCAGCAACACACAGTTACTTGGGGTCTCATGTTTTCTTGCAGTCTCATCCATCTCCTGCTGTTCCAGCTGATGGGAAACCAAGTAATTTATTAGGGAGGCCAATTATTCTCCTAATGGCTCTCCTGACCCTGACGGGCCAGCGAATTGTACTGCCAGGGATGGAACATCTGGCAGCTGCCGTTCTTCGCCTTGTACAGCCTCACCGTCAGAGTCGGGGTCTGAAATCTCATGATCCGTAGCACGCTCCTCATCCCTGAGGGTGCATTCTATCAACCCTGTACCAGGAGCTGTTGAGCTGCTTCCAGCAGCTTGGATTTCAGTACACTCTTGCCTGAGTGTGCTTCGCTTCAACAGCCTATGTAGCAGGCTTTCCATTTGGGCAATACGCTCAAAAGCAGTATTAATCCCTGGAGCTACTTCCATTTCCATTTCCTGGGACTCCTCCTCCGTGGCCCGTTTCGATCTGAACTTGGCCTTGCGCCCGACAGGCGCTGACTGCCCCAGGTCCACAGTCGCTATACTCACCGCTGGCGACTGTACCGAGGTTTAGAGGCGGTTGGTCGCTAACCTCAGACTCCCGACTTTCTGTCGGCTGAGTCGCTCGCCTCTTCCCCCTGCCCGTTTTTTCCATGGCGTCTGTGGAAAAAATCCCCACAGACCCACAGTAAACGGACCTGGAAATACTGAAAAACGTTTTTACTTACCTTGTAGTTAAAAAACTACAAATCCATAGAGGAGCTCTGCTCCTCGCGTCCGTTTGCGTCAAGGCGTCTGACGTAATGACGCGCAGGCGCACTGGCGGGGTTCTTCACGTAGTCACTCACGTGACTCTGAAGTAAAATCTGCATTCTCCTAAACATTCAGTGTCTTAAAATAAAAATCTGCCTTGGGTTACTTGGTTCGAATGCAAATTGGTTTAATACTCTGTCCCTCACACCTAATTGGTCCACAGAATGGAAACATCTCGCTATCCACTGTTTCTACCATTCATGATTTTAAATACCTCGCTCAGAATTCCAAACACCATTCCCTTGCAAAAACAATCCTAGCGTCTCCTGTCTTTCACTTTTACTGAAGCCCCTCATCCCTGGAATTATTTTGGTAAATCTCATCCAGGTCATTTCCATAGCTTTTAAATCTTATTGTGAAGTGCACTACTGGCCACACCATTATATCTGTGCCGAAAACCAATGTTTCATGGAAGTTCATGATCTCTGCTACGCGGTAACCTTTGTTGCAAGACATCCATCAGGCGGTCTTGATTTTGGTCTGTGCAAAAATAATTTCGTAGTGTAGTGCATGTGATGTAAAAGTACAATTGAACCATTTAAGCTGTCATTGCCACTTTCGATGAACTTGCACCAATATATAAGATCCCCACGTATATTCTCAGAATGGGGCGACGCAGCGATAGAACCGCTGCCTGACAGCACCGGAGACCCGGGTTCAATCCTGATTACGGGTGTCGTCTGTACGGAGTTTGTACGTTCTCCCCGTGACCGCGTGGGTTTTCTCCGAGTTCTTCGCTTTCCTCCCGCACTCGAAAGACGTACAGGTTGGTAGGTTAATTGGTTGGTATAAATGTAAATTGTCTCAAGTGTGTGTAGGATAGTGTCAGTGTGTGAGGATCGGTGGGCCGAAGAGCCTGTTTCCGCACTCTCCAAACTAAGCTAATTGTTCTCTCCATATTACTACTTCATTCTTAAAATATAACAGTGCATTTCCAGTGTTAAATTCGCCGTCGGCCATCAGTCATTCCACCTGCCTGTCACATTTCCCATACTTCACAGATGGTCATGAAAAATTGCAGCAGAATCTTGATTGATTGGCCAGGTGGGCTGAGGAATGGTTGCAAAGGAATGTAATGCAGAGAAATGCGAGGTGCTGCATTTTGGGAAGTCTAACATGGGTAGGACGTACACAGCCAGAGTATTGAGAATAGAAGTTGGGAGGTCATGTTGCAATTGTATACAGTAAGACCTTGGTGAGGCTGCATTTAGAGTATTGTGTTCAGTTCTGGGCACCGTGTTATAGGAAAGATGTCAAGCTGGAAAGGGTACAGAGAAGATTTCCAAGAATGTTGCCAGGACTAGTGAGCCACAGGGAAAGGTTGGATAGGCTGGGACTCTATTCCTTGGAGCGCAGGAGGATGAGGGGTGATCTTATAGAGGTGTATAAGATCGTGGAAGGAATAGATTGGGTACATGCGCAGAGTCACTTGCCCAGAGTAGGTGCATTGATGATCAGAGGACATAGGTTTAAGGTGAAGGGGAAAAGATTTAATAGGAATCTGAGCGGTAGCTTTTTCACACAAAGGTTGGTGGTTGTATGGAACAAGCTGCCAGAGGAGGTAGTTGAGGCTGGGACTATTTAATAAAAGTTGAACAGGTGCATGGATAGGACAGGTTTGAATGAATACTTTATTGTCATTATAACATGTAAACATGTACAACGAAATTAAAAATGCCAACTAGTCAGTGCACCATTCACACATTTTCTAAAAGCAAATGTCTAAAATAAACAACTAAAATAAATAACATGAAAAAAAAACAAGCATAGACACACAACCATACATTCTTCTGTCGATTTCACAGTCCCTTTGGTGTGTAGCACACCTGCGCTCATTTGGTGGGTACATTAAATGTAGTTATTGCTGTGGGATAAAAACTGTTTTTGAGTCTGTTTGTCCTTGTCCTCATTGATCTGTACCGTCTGCCTGATGGCAACAGTTCAAACAGGGAGTGACCGGGGTGGAAAATGTCCTTTATGATGTTCTGGGATTTTTCGAGACAGTTGGAACTGTGTAAGTCCTCCAAGGTGATGAGAGGGCAGCCGATAATCTTCTGGGCGTTGTCAATAGCCCTCTGGAGCGCTTTCCTCTTAGCCGCTGTGCTAAGAGGAAAGCCGCTGTGCAGCTGGGTGTACCACACGCATACACAGTATGTTAAGATGCTCTCTATGGAGCACCGATAAAAGGATAGCAGCAGTCTCTGGGTGATGTTGTTCTTCCTGAGCACCCTCAGGAAGTACAGTCTCTGCTGGACCTTTTTCAACAGGGCAGAGGTGTTCACGCTCCATGTCAGGTCCTCCTCAATGTGGATTCCCAGGAAGCAGAAATCCGCCACCCTCTCCACACAGTCCCCTCTGATGATTAGTGGTGTAATGTCCGTTTTCTTCTTCCTGTAATCTATTATGAGCTCCTTGGTCTTTGAGGTGTTGAGGAGCAGGTTATTTTCTCCACACCACCCTGTCAGCTGCTCCACCTCATCCCTGTATGCGTACTCATCCCCCCCAGAGATGAGCCCCACCACCGTGGTGTCATCCGCGAATTTGACAATGGTGTTACTGTGGTGGGCGGGGGTGCAGTCATATGTGTAGATGGTGTAAAGCAGGGGGCTCAGCACGCAGCCCTGTGGAGAGCCGGTACTGAGGCTGAGGGCCGTGGATGTGTGATGGCCCTCTCTGACTGCGACCCGACAGGAAGCTCTTTATCCACATGCAGGTGGAGTGTGGAAGTCCCAGGTCCCCCAGTTTGTCCACTGGGGAAGGATATAGACCAAATGTGGGCCTGTGAGACTGGTGTAGCTGGGACATGTTGGCTGGTGTGGGCAAGTTGGGTCGAAGGGCCTGTTTCCAAACTGTATCCCTATGACACGTACCAAATTCTGTGTTGCCTATACATTTGGAAATTATACCCTGTATTCCCAAGTCTGAATTATTAATAATTATTAAAAGAAGCAGTGATTCTAACACTTTTGGGGAACACCATTTACATCCAATCGGAACGGCACAGTTGCGCTGCTGGTGGAGCTGCTGTCTCACAGCGCCAAAGACCCGGGTTTAATCCTGACCTTGGATGCTGTCTGAGGTGCTTGCACATTCTCCCTGTAGATTCCCCTCTTGGATTTCATTAGACAATAGACAACAGGTGCAGGAGTAGGCCATTCGGCCCTTCGAGCCAGCACCGCCATTCAATGTGATCATGGCTGATCATCCCCAATCAGTACCCCGTTCCTGCCTTCTCCCCATATCCCCTGACTCCGCTATCTTTAAGAGCCCTATCTAGCTCTCTCTTGAAAGCATCCAGAGAACCTGCTTCCACCGCCCTCTGAGGCAGAGAATTCCACAGACTCACCACTCTCTCTGAGAAAAAGTGTTTCCTCATCTCTGTTCTAAATGGCTTACTCCTTATTCTTAAACTGTGGCCCCTGGTTCTGGACTCCCCCAACATCGGGAACATGTTTCCTGCCTCTAACATGCCCAAACCCTTAACAATCTTATATGCTTCAATGAGATTCCCTGTCATTCTTCTAAACTCCAGAGTGTACAAGCCCAGCTGCTCCATTCTCTCAGCATATGACAGTCCCACAATCCCGGGAATTAACCTTGTAAACCTACGCTGCACTCCATCAATAGCAAGAATGTCCTTCCTCAAATTAGGGGACAAAAACTGCACACAATACTCCAGGTGTGGTCTCACTAGGGCCCTATACAACTGCAAAAGGACCTCTTTGCTCCTATATTCAATTCTCTCCCACATCCCAAAGACGTGCAGGTTTGTCATTAATTGACCTCTGTAAATTGCCCCTAGTGTGTTGGGAGTGAATGAGAAAGTGGGATAGCATAGAACGAGTGTGAAAGGGTGATTAATGGTCAGCGTGGGCCAAAGGGCCTGTTTCCATGCTGTATCTTTCAACAACAACAAAAATCCGAAGAAGGGGTTCGGCCCGAAACGTTGCCTATTTCCTTCGCTCCACAGATGCTGCTGCACCCGCTGAGTTTCTCCAGCATTTTTGCCTACCAAAAAAAAAAAACATTTATTGCTTTCTGTAACCTGTTCTTTAAGTGATGTTTTATCCATACTGCACTGAGGCCTTTGTACCATAGATAGTCATGGGCATAGATGCTTGATGTCAAATAGGCTTGTTTTATTTTAAATAATTGTAAAGTGTAAATAATGTCAAGACTGACCACAAACATTAAATAGCTGTTCCTTTCACTTCATCTTTTTTTTAAACTCAAGGTCAGTTTTTGCAGGGTTGTGCCATCAGTACCAGCACTGAATGTGAAATGTGTGCAACCTCTCAGCACAGCATGTCAGCACTCTGCTGCCGGACTCCATGGTGAGGCTCGTGCCGGGCAGAAGGTCAGATACCCTGGCCTGTTGATTTCAGCGCGCACACATTGAGATGTCGAAGTCAGAGATGAGCTGGCCCTTGAGGAAAACCTAAGGCAGTGGTGAGCATGATCCAGGCCATTTTGTTGTCAGGTAACTGAGGTTTTGCGAATGACAAAACACCTACATACATACAAAACAGTCACACACAGACTGGTTGCGCCAATTTTAACTCTTTCAAGGACAGTCGGAATGTTTAAGAAGGAACTGCAGATGCTGGAAAATCGAAGGTAGACGAAAGTGCTGGAGAAACTCAGCAGGTGCAGCAGCATCTATGGAGCGAAGGAAATAGGCAACGTTTCGGGCCGAAACCCGGAAGGGTTTCGGCCAGAAACGTTGCCTATTTCCTTCAGGGTTTCGGCCCGAAACCTTGCCTATTTCCTTCGCTCCATAGATGCTGCTGCACCCGCTGAGTTTCTCCAGCACTTTTGTCTACAGTCAGAATGTTAAAGGTTCTGATGAAGTTGGAGAAAGTCACAGTTTAGTTTAGTTTATTGTCACGTGTACTGAGGTCTAATGAAAAGCTTTTGTTGCGTGCTAACCAGTCAGCGGAAAGACAATACATGATTACAATCGATCCAATTACAGTGTATAGAAACATGATGAGGGAATAACGTTTAGTGCAAGGTAAAGCCAGCAGTCCGATCAAGCATAGTCCGAGGGTCATCAAAGAGGTAGATAGTAGTTCAGCACTGCTCTCTGGTTGTGGTAGGATGGTTCAGTTGCCTGATAACGGCTGGGAAGAAACTGTCCCTGAATGTGGTTGTCCTAAGGATTGGCAGGGTCTTAGATCATTGGTGTGCCATAAACTTTATTTCTCTCCTTGCTCCCTTAAAAAGACTGTAAATTAGATTTATTGTCTGAATTATTCAGATTTATTCACAAAAATTAAACAAGAGTGACTCATGAAGAATAGATTACACTTAGAATGACAACGACAAATGATGTTTGTTTTCAAAAAACAATGCTCCTGCCAGTGGTAAATATTTGTTTATTTTCTGCTGTAACAATACCAATATTTTCCAGTTCTATTTCCCACTGATATGTTTTCCAGTTCTATTTCCCACTGATATGTTTGCAACGTATTTTAATTTTGGTTTTCCTGGGGGGTTTAAATTATTATTTAGCATTTGAAATCCATATACTTCCAGGCTGTACACCTTGACAATAAGTACTCCTGTTTGAGCACTGTTGGGGGGGACAGCCTACCTGGGGGTAGCGACAGCGGCCAGGCCTCCGGTACAGAGACCGGTCCTGTTGCTCAGAAGGGTAAGGAAAAGAAGAGGAGGGCAATACTAATAGGGGACTCTATAGTTAGGGGGTCAGACAGGCGATTCTGTGGACGCAGTCTTGGAGACCCGGATGGTAGTTTGCCTCCCTGGTGCCAGGGTCTGTGATGTGTCTCAACGTGTCCAAGATATCCTGAAAGGGGAGGGAGAGGAGCCCGAGGTCGTGGTACATATAGGTACCAATGACATAGGTAAAAAAAGAGAAGAGGTCCAGAAAGGAAAATTTAGGGAGTTAGGAGGGGAGTTAAAGAGAAGGACAGCAAAGGTAACAATCTCGGGATTACTGCCTGTGCCACGCGACAGTGAGAGTAGGAATGGAGCGAGGTGGAGGATAAATGCATGGCTGAAGGATTGGTGCAGAGGGCAGGGATTCAAATTTCTGGATCATTGGGACCTCTTTTGTGGAAGGTGCGACCTGTACAAAAAGGATGGGTTGCACTTGAACCTGAGGGGGACCGATATCCTGGCGGGGAGATCTGCAAAGGCTACTGGGGAGACTTTAAACTAGAATGGTTGGGGGGGAGGGACTCAAATAGAGAATGCTATTAGACAGTGTGTGAGGCAGGAGGCAGAGAAGGAAAGCACTCAGACCCACTTCCCCCCCATGTAGGGGGGAAAGAAGAAAACAATAATAAACAGAGAATAAGAGGTGGTGGGGTTCTTAAATGGGTGAGCAGAGAAACAGAGGGGTGTAAAATGCGGGCGGAAGCAATAGGTAGCAAGGTGAAAAGTAAAAGTGGCAGGCAGACAAATCCAGGGCAAAAATCAAAAAGGGCCATTTTTCAACATAATTGTATAAGGGGTAAGAGCGTTGTAAAAACAAGCCTGAAGGCTTTGTGTCTCAATGCAAGGAGCATTCGTAATAAGGTGGATAAGTTGAACGTGTAGATAGCTATTAATGATTATGATATAGTTGGGATAACGGAGACATGGCTCCAGGGTGACCAAGGCTGGGAGCTGAACATCCAGGGATATTCAATATTCAGGAGGGATAGAGAGAAAGGAAAAGGAGGTGGGGTAGCGTTGCTGGTTAGAGAGGAGATTAACGCAGTGGAAAGGAAGGACATTAGCTTGGAGGATGTGGAATCGGTATGGGTAGAGCTGCGAAACACTAAGGGGCAGAAAACGCTGGTGGGTGTTGTGTACAGGCCACCTAGCAGTAGTAGTGAAGTTGGGGATGGCATCAAACAGGAAATTAGAAATGCGTGCAACAAAGGCAAAACAGTTATAATGGGTGACTTCAATCTACATATAGATTGGGTGAATCAAATTGGCAGGGGTGCTGAGGAAGAGGATTTCTTGGAATGTATGCGGGATAGTTATCTAAACCAACATGTAGAGGAACCAACGAGAGAGCAGGCTATTCTAAACTGGGTATTGAGTAATGAGGAAGGGTTAGTTAGCAGTCTTGTTGTGCGTGCCCCCTTGGGCAAGAGTGACCATAATATGGTTGAGTTCTTCATTAGGATGGAGAGTGACATTGTTAATTCAGAAACAACGGTTCTGAACTTAAAGAAAGGTAACTTTGAGGGTATGAGACGTGAATTGGCCAAGATTGACTGGCAATTAGTTCTAAAAGTGTTGACGGTGGATATGCAATGGAAGGCATTTAAAGACTGCATGGATGAACTACAAATATTGTTCATCCCAGTTTGGCAAAAGAATAAATCAGGGAAGGTAGTGCATCCGTGGATAACAAGGAAAATCAGGGATAGTATCAAAGCAAAAGATGATGCGTATAAATTAGCCAGAAAAAGCAGCATACCAGAGGACTGGGAGAAATTCAGAGACCAGCAGAGGAGGACAAAGGGCTTAATTAGGAAAGGGAAAATAGATTATGAAAGAAAACTGGCAGGGAACATAAAAACTGACTGCAAAAGTTTTTATAGATATGTGAAGAGAAAGAGATTAGTTAAAACAAATGTAGGTCCCTTGCAGTCAGAAACAGGTGAATTGATCATGGGGAACAAGGATATGGCGGACCAATTGAATAACTACTTTGGTTCCGTCTTCACTAAAGAAGACATAAATAATCTGCCGGAAATAGCAGGGGACCGTGGGTCAAAGGAGATGGAGGAACTGAGTGAAATCCAGGTTAGTCAGGAAGTGGTGTTGGGTAAATTGAATGGATTAAAGGCCGATAAATCACCAGGGCCAGATAGGCTGCATCCCAGAGTACTTAAGGAAGTAGCTCCAGAAATAGTGGATGCATTAGTGATAATTTTTGAAAACTCTTTAGATTCTGGAGTAGTTCCTGAGGATTGGAGGGTAGCAAACGTAACCCCACTTTTTAAGAAGGGAGGGAGAGAAAATGGGGAATTACAGACCAGTTAGTCTAACATCGGTAGTGGGGAAACTGCTAGAGTCAGTTATTAAAGATGGGATAGCAGCACATTTGGAAAGTGGTGAAATCATTGGACAAAGTCAGCATGGATTTACGAAAGGTAAATCATGTCTGACGAATCTTATAGAATTTTTCGAGGATGTAACTAGTAGAGTGGATAGGGGAGAACCAGTGGATGTGTTGTATCTGGACTTTCAGAAGGCTTTCGACAAGGTCCCACATAAGAGATTAGTATACAAACTTAATGCACACGGTATTGGGGGTTCAGTATTGATGTGGATAGAGAACTGGCTGGCAAACAGGAAGCAAAGAGTAGGAGTAAACGGGTCCTTTTCAGAATGGCAGGCAGTGACTAGTGGGGTACCGCAAGGCTCAGTGCTGGGACCCCAGCTATTTACAATTTATATTAATGAGCTGGATGAGGGAATTGAAGGCAACATCTCCAAGTTTGCGGATGACACTAAGCTGGGGGGCAGTGTTAGCTGTGAGGAGGATGCTAGGAGACTGCAAGGTGACTTGGATAGGCTGGGTGAGTGGGCAAATGTTTGGCAGATGCAGTATAATGTGGATAAATGTGAGGTTGTCCACTTTGGTGGCAAAAACAGGAAAGCAGACTATTATCTAAATGGTGGCCGATTAGGAAAAGGGGAGATGCAGCGAGACCTGGGTGTCATGGTACACCAGTCATTGAAAGTAGGCATGCAGGTGCAGCAGGCAGTGAAGAAAGCGAATGGTATGTTAGCTTTCATAGCAAAAGGATTTGAGTATAGGAGCAGGGAGGTTCTACTGCAGTTGTACAGGGTCTTGGTGAGACCACACCTGGAGTATTGCGTACAGTTTTGGTCTCCAAATCTGAGGAAGGACATTATAGCCATAGAGGGAGTGCAGAGAAGGTTCACCAGACTGATTCCTGGGATGTCAGGACTTTCATATGAAGACTGGATAGACTTGGCTTATACTCGCTAGAATTTAGGAGATTGAGAGGGGATCTTATAGAAACGTACAAAATTCTTATGGGGTTGGACAGGCTAGATGCAGGAAGATTGTTCCCGATGTTGGGGAAGTCCAGGACAAGGGGTCACAGCATAAGGATAAGGGGGAAATCCTTTAAGACCGAGATGAGGAAAAACTTTTTCACACAGAGAGTGGTGAATCTCTGGAACTCTCTGCCACAGAGGGTAGTTGAGGCCAGTTCATTGGCTATATTTAAGAGGGAGTTAGATGTGGCCCTTGTGGCTAAAGGGATCAGGGGGTATGGAGAGAAGGCAGGTACGGGATACTGAGTTGGATGATCAGCCATGATCATATTGAATGGCGGTGCAGGCTCGAAGGGCCGAATGGCCTACTCCTGCACCTATTTTCTATGTATCTATGTATGTATCTGTCTCCTCTTCAGTACTTCAAGTCAAGTCAAGTCACTTTTATTTATATAGCACATTTAAAAAACAACTCTCGTTGGCCAAAGTGCTTTACATTGGTGGAGGTACTAACGTTATACAACAGCGGTTCATAGATTAAATACATACATATAGCCCTCGCTCAGAGGACGTCAGGAAAGGCTTGAGAGTAGAGATGAGTTTTAAGTCTCGACTTAAAGGAGTCGATGGAGGGGGCAGTTCTGATGGGAAGAGGGATGCTGTTCCACAATCTAGGAGCTGCAACTGCATTTTTGGTACATAGACTGGAACTGCATGCAATATCCTAAGTGCAGCCTAAGCCATCAACCAAGTAGGACTATAACGGACCCTTCACAAATTTGGCTGCGTTGAGAAATGTCTCTGGTCTATGCCTTCTGCATGGTGGTATGCAAGCCATGATCCTAACCAATAGATTGAATGTTGTTGGACAATGATGAGACGGAGTAGATGAAGGAGAAAGAGAGCATAATAACATGATGTCAAGGCATCAACCTCTCCCTTAATGTCATTAAGAGAAAGGAGCTGGTTATTGACTTCATAAGTTCATTAGGAGCAGGATTAGGCCATTCAGGAAGAGGTGTACATGCCCCTGTCAAGTGGAGATGGTTGGGAGCTTCAAGTACCTAGATGTAAATATCACCGTCAATTTGGCCTGGTCAAAGCTACCACCCAACATCTCCACTTCCTCAGATGACCAAAGAAGTTCAGCATGTTTCCAATGACTCTTACCGACTTCTACAGGTGCGCCATAGAAAGCATACCATTGGGATGAATCACAGCTTGGTTTGACAACAGCTCTGCCTAAGACGACAAGAAATTGCAGAGAGTTCAAGAACGATTTTCACCCAGGTCATTCCCTCTTCTCTCCCACTGGGCAGAAGTGTCAAAAACTTGAAAGCACACACAACCAGATTTAGGAACAGTTTCGTGCCCACTTTTAACAAACTACTGAACGGTCCTCTCATAAGATGAGATTTCGTCCCGATTTCCCAACCTACCTCGTTGCAGCCTTTGCAGTCTTTTTATCTGCACTTTCTCTGCAGCTGTAATACTACATTCTGCACTGATGTTCTTCCCTTTGCACTGTCGGTTGTGCTTACTGCTGGTGTGAAGCTAATCTGCAGAATGAATGGGTTATTTCCATTCCAGGAGCAAGGGCATACCAAGTCAGTTGCAACGTGCAAAGTACATACTTGGAGGCCAAGCTCCAAACCATCATCGCCTCCTTCAAAAATATTGGCGAACAGCTTTACTCTAAAAAAAACGAAGCAAAGGTGATCTACCAAGCTATCTCGGCTGCATAACATGGCCTCATGACAATTCAGACTCACAGTGACATCACTTGGTAAACATCACTTTGTGGTCTGCTGTCTGCTCAAGTCTTTTTGCGATTATTGACTCACCAATATGGTCAACTTCTGACTCGCAAGGTAAAACTGTCCCACCTGTCAACGATTCATCATTTCTAATTGAGCTCAATGCCCTTTATGTATGCTTTGTAACGTGGTAAAATGACACACCTATACGAGCCCCCACAGCCCCTGAGGACTCTTTCATCTCTCAGGGCCAACAACAGCTTACTTCTCGAGGGCGAGCCCAGACGCCGTTGCTGTCCAAAACGCAAAAGACCTGCGCGGAACAACTGCACAGGTGGGCGCGGCACGGTGGAGCAGCGGTAGAGTTGCTGCCTTACAGCGCCGGGGACCCGGGTTCCATCCTGACTACAGGTGCTGGCTGTACGGAGTTTGTAAATTCCCCCCTGTGACCTGCGTGGGTTTTCTCCAGGTGCTCCAGTTTCCTCCCACACTCCAAAGATGTACTGGTTTGTAGATTATTTGGCTTCGCTAAAAATTATACATTGTCTCTAGTGTGTAGGATAGTGTGTTAATGTACGGGTGATCACTGGTCGGCGCCGACTCGTTGGGCCGAAGGGCCTGTTTCTGCTCTGTATCTCCATACTAAACAAAACTAGCTGGAATGTTCAAGGACAACTTCAACTTTATTCTGACTGGTTGCATGGTATGGGGAATTGCAGATAGGGGTGGACCTAGCCTGGTGCATCGCAAGCATCTACATGGGGCACTGCCTCCAGAAGGCAGCATCTATCATCAAGGATCCTCACCATCTGCGCCATGCTCTCCTCTCATTGGGCAGGATGTACAGGCGCCTGAGGTCCCACACCACCAGGTTCAGGAACAACTTATTTTCTACAACCATCGGTTCTTGATCGGATGTTCACAACCCTAATCCAACCTCAGTGACAGAACATGGTGGACCACCTCTTCCTATACCATATATATATATATACCAAAATAAGTCTTATTTTCCAATTGTTGTCCATAACAGTTCACAGTGGAGAAGAGACATTAAGAATAGTACTGAGTTCTTGCATCAGTGGCTATACTAGCAGAAGTATGTTAGCACCTCACAGACCACTCATCCATCTGCTCTCCCAGGCACCTCCTGCCATTATATGCAAGGGTCTGTGGCTCTCACCTTGACCTCATTGGCCACTTGAGACGCCATAAAACCTGAGTGAAAGTAGGTCGTCCTTGTTCTCGAGGTACAGTCTGAGAAATAGAAACTTGAGATGAATTGCCCTGATGAATGTCACCGTTCAGTTATGCTAATAATGGATGTCCAGTAAATGAACATGTTAGCTACACAGATGTAATTTGTTGTGCTGAGGAAAAGTGTCCAGAAAATAGAAGTGTTTTTGGTGCAGCTGTTAAGTGACTGTTTCTCTACCAACTATGAGCAAATCTTGTCCCTCATATGCCTGCAATGTTTATATCCTAATGAGATAAAGTTGGCAATGAATCTTAATATTGTAAAATGCACATTGGAAATTACACACATACAGTATACGACTTCAATTATTTGGCTAGAAGAATAAGAGTACAATACTTATTATTAGAGTCAAAGGGACTGAGAAATTAAAATGTTTAATTACACAATGAAATCAAAACCATATCAGTATCTATGGAGAAGGAAACTACGTTAATGTTACAGGTCAATACATGGTAAGGGAATAACGTTTAGAAGGGAATAACGTTTAAAATAGGTGCAGGAGTAGGCCATTCGGCCCTTCGAGCCTGCACCGCCATTCAATGTGATCATGGCTTATCATCCAACTCAGTATCCTGTACCTGCCTTCTCTCCATACCCCCTGATCCCTTTAGCCACAAGGGCCACATCTAACTCCCTCTTAAATATAGCCAATGAACTGGCCTCAACTACTTTCTGTGGCAGAGAATTAGTGCAAGGTAAAGCTAGTAAAGTCTGATCAAAGATAGTCTGAGGGTCACCAATGAGGTGGGGGGTCAAGGAAAGAGCATTCACGTTGCGGACCTGTTTTCACCAATCTTTCAACCACCACTCATAAGAAGGACAAGAAGTGCAAGAAGTGCAAGACTGACACCATTGTATGCAGATGCTGAGAAGTGTGTTCAGCTCTGGCTGAGCAACTTCTAATCTTGTGTGTGGACTCGAAGAAGAAGAAGACCAATGAAGTAGCGAGTAGTTCAGGACTGCTCTCCAGTCATCCTACCACAACCAGAGAGCAGTCCTGAACTACTATCGACCTCATTGATGACCCTCAGACTATCTTTGATCGGACTTTGCTGGCTCTACTTTGCACTAAACGTTATTCCCTTACCATGTATCTGTACACTGTAAATGGCTCGATTGTAATCATGTATTGTCTTTCTGCTGACTGGTTAGCACGAAACAAAAGCTTTTCACTGTACCGCGGTAGAGGGACAATAAACTAAATTGAACAACGATGTTCGGCCTGAAATAAAATGAGAGCTTTCACATGCCGATAAACGAGCAGAATAAGATAAAGGTCCAAAAAAGAGAGAAGGTAGACGAAAATGCTGGAGAAACTCAGCGGGTGAGGCGGCATCTATGGAACGAAGGAATAGGTGACGTTTTGGGTCGAGACCCTTGACCCGAAACGTCACCTATTCCTTCGCTCCATAGATGCTGCCTCACCCGCTGAGTTTCTCCAGCATTTTTGTCTACCTTCGATTTTTCCAGCATCTGCAGTTCTTTCTTAAACATAAGGTAGCAGAGTGTGACAATACACAAAGGTATGAATGCAGAATAGTATTCTGATTTTTTTTTGAAGAGTAACAGCACCTAGTTTTGGAAATGTAAAATAAAAATGCAGGAAGTCATGAGTATCTGAAATGGTTGAATTGAATGTTGAGTTTGGAAAGTTGTCAATTATCTGGTCAGTAGATGAGTTCTTTGAACATGTACTGAGCCTCACTGAGAGAATGTTGGAGACTGTGGGCAGAGTTCATAAATGATAGGAGCAAATCTATCTATCCCTCTTAACCCCATTCTCCTGCCTTCTCCCCATATCCCCCGACTCCCGAACTAATCAAGTATCTATCAATCTGTGTCTTAAAAATATCTATTGCTGGCCTTCTGTGGCAATGAATTCCACAGATTCACCACCCATTGTCAGAAGATTAAAAATGAACAGGAAGGGTGACTAGTCATGCCTCATCTTTGAACAGAGAAATCGTCCTGTCTGTAGAACCAAGCTGGTTTACAAGGACACAAAGTGCTGGAGCAACTCAGCAGGTGAGGCAGCATCCCTGGAGAACATGGATAGGTGATGTTTCGAGTTGGGTCCCTTTTGCAGACAGTTTGGTTTCCCAAAAGCCCATTTTGGAATAGCAGATGCAGTATACAAGCTTGAAAAAAGTATAAGTTGACCATTAGATCAAATGAGTGTTTGGGATCTTGGACAATGGGAAGCAATAAGGTAAAAAGGTTGGTGAGTTCAAAGGAAGATGCAGTGGGAACAGCTTTGATCAGCTTTGTATTAATTTTTGCTTTATTGTTCACACAAAAACAGAAATGATGTACCATATAAATTTATTAATGAAAACACATTCACCAGCACAAGTTTTTAGCTGTGTATTTTCAATCCTTTAATCTTCTTTTTGGGTACAAATAATCGAAATGTTGTTATGGTGAAGAATCGACTTCATACTCGTAGCCAAGAGACACCCCGAACTGCAGATGGTGGAATCTTGAGTGGGGACTGAAAAAGGGTCCCGATCCGAAACGTCACCTGTCCATTCCCTCCACAGATGCTGCCTAACCCATTAAGTTCCTCCAGCATTTTGTGCTTTGCTTAATATTTGTAACCGGTCACGTTTAAATTTGCTTTGAAGTCAGAAAAGTAGATGAAAAGGAACAGTATATTTTTGACATGTATTATGTGCACTTTCTGATTGTCCAGTAAATAAATTCTCGTCCAATACTTTCTTGCCCCCGTTTCTCTTGTGGTTACAAACTAGCCGAATTCGAAATTTACAGTTACCATTTCAGACGCAGTCTTAATTAACTATTTTGTCCATTTATGAACAGAAACGCATCCGCTTTAATGCCGGTTGCACATTTAAAAAAAAACGATAATATTTTAATAGATTATTTTACGAAAATATAACCAAATTATTGGAAATTCATGAAGTTTGGTAACATTTTCGACAATTTCAAATGATATTTTGTTCCAGCAAAAAATCGCTATTCTAAGCAGTATGTTTCTTAAAAGGCGCCTCACCGCCGGAAAGGATTGCATTTATATTATATTGAAAAATGCACGGTATTTATTACATTGAATTAAATGTCAATCCTATTTTCTGATGATGCATATTTGTCAAGGAACCGAACTTGTAATGTTGCCGGCGCGACTTTATTTTGCTGTTGATGTACGACATGGAGTATTTGTTACCAAGCATTTCAGGATTATCGGCAAGGAAATGCTGGAAATACTCGGCAGGTCGAACAGCATTGTCAAGAGGCGAGCTGTGTGAAAGGTTCGGGTCAACGACCTTTCATCGGAGCTGTTCTTGCAGTAGGAATACAGCGTTTTACTGCTGTACCACAAGAAACAATCGTCAAAATTAAAGCCTTATAACATCAGCATTTGAAAACATGTTGGTGTTTACAGTAAATGAGACGATGGGCTCCATTGTTTAATCAATTTCCAATATAAAGAGTCAATTGGATAGCAACCACAAAGGTCAATTATTCATCGAAATAAGCAAAAAGTGCGATAAACGCGATACCTGATATTATTGAAACTCCGCCGTCTTTGGATTTTTAAAGGACCGAGGAATGTCTTCTTTCCGACATTAAATAAATGTTTTGCATTTTCGCCGATAAACTTTTAATATTCTTTGAACTTGGAATCGCAGTAAAGCTGTCATAATAATGCATTCATGGTTTAATTTCACGAGAGTTACAAATTCTGTTCCAGTAGCAGGTTTCTGAACGTGGGTGTAAATAAACGGTGAAAATCACATTTCTTTCAGTCCAGATTTGTCATCTATTATTTACCCCAAATCACGTTCAGTATATTATTTTAAAAAATGATGAACAAGTAGATAGCAAGAGTAACAATTGCCCGGTTGTAAGGGCCGAACATGTTTATTTCTACTCAAAAACCTTCGAGGAATTATCCTACTTTATATTCTGTATATATTTACATGTTGTTGCATAGTTTGTCGAAATGTTTTAAGTGTGTAGATGCGGTGTTTGCATTTGAAAATAAAGCGAGTGTACCAGAGATCATTTCATTCTTTAAGTCGGTTGCACGAACCTTAACCATTTGAGTTTAATGTTCAATATAAAACGTCAGTGTATTGAAATGGTTTCCTCAAAGCTGTCTTTAAACTGCAAGTGGTAGCTGAAATCAATCCAACACCGCTGGAAATCATTTCATGAACAAAAGACTCAAAACGAACTGGAAAATTCAAACTTAATGCGAAGGATCGTTCCGTCTTTGCGTGTTTGGTGCTGCGATTAATTTATTTTTTCGGGTATTCGGTATTTAACTTTTGATAATTGTACTGCGAGGTTTTGTAATAAAGGCAATAACATTGCAAATAAAATTAATCTAGGCTGTTAAAATATGGCGTGGGAATACCTATTGTTAAACTTATTGGAACAAATGCAAAACATTATATACTTTTTAAAGGGTCCCCCCCGCCCCCCATTTTCAGCGGCATTTATTCAAATAATTGTAGGGTGAGTGGAACGAAAACGCCGATACTTTACCGGCTTCCAAATTATTGCGGAGATTTGAGACAAGTCCATGAGATGGCGCAAGTTTCACGGGCAGACAAAAGGCACAGACAGTGTAACTGGCAAAGGGGCGAAAATTCAGCTCGACATGACACTGAATGCAAGAACAAATACTACTTCACCGCTCTCTGCAATATCCAACGCGAAACAATCTGGTTTGCAAAATTGCTAAATTAAACACATTTTTTTTTAAACTGCATATTCGATGTCAAACTCGAGTCATGCTCACTGGTAATGTTTAAACACATAAACTAACCGCAGGAAACAAGTGTTATTAATATAGCTAATTTATTACATTTCTTAAAAATCTGCCTGACTTCCAACCTGTCCCTTGCTCATCCATACTCCCCCCACCCCATTTGAAAATCGTATTTAAAATCACAGAGGTGGTCTAACCGCGTCTCAACACACACATTCACATAAATAAATTCAAACCGATTATATTTGTTAGCCACATAGGCATAATTCCATCAGTTTATAATTAGATGTAAACGAATTACTAACACTAATACCCTTTTAATTCCACTCTATCATTACGGATATTTTTGAAATTCACTGTGCCCTGCAGGGAGTTACGTGCTGGAAGCTAAAGAATTTCCATTGTTCGGTAGGAATTAGGTTATTAAAAACTGTGAGTGCGAGATTGCTTCTGCGAATCAAAGGAGATGTACAGTAATGGCAACATTACAGCAGTTTGTGGTTCAGCTGGAGCGACTTGCTGAAATGGACAAGAGTCTGGCGCCTTGCTCTGACATTACCCTTCTCACTATCAATATATATCATTGCTTTCTTTTTGTCCCGGACTCCTCTGTTTTTGTCTTATTTTGCGCGTTTACTTAAAATATTAAGGCGCAGCAACGTGGAATGACCGCCCCCCCCCTCCCTCCCTCCCTCCCTACAATAAACGCGGAGTTTGTGCAATTGCAAGGCGACTTGTTTAAGTTGCATTATTATTTAAATAAAGGACGACCATCCTTTTCCTAAGCGTTGGTCTCGGTGTTGCAAAGGATAAAAATAAATCCAAATTACTTTCTTTCAGGAGCTCTGCAAATAGTTTTGATGTAGTTGTTTCCCTCTTTTGCATTGCACGTATTTTAAGCGAAACACGTTTTTTACATTGGGATTGCTGATTGCAGAAGACGCTTGCAGTTTTTTTGGGGGGTGCAGAGGAAGCTGTTTGCAGCACTTTTTTTGTGTTGCGTTTTGTGTGTGTGTGTGTGTGTGTGTAGCTGGAAGGAGAAGTGAGGATGAGGCACACACACACAAACAGCACTTTTTTTGTGTGTTGGCTTTTGTGTGTGTAGCTGGAAGGAGAAGTGAGGAAGAGGCACACACACACACAAACAGCACTTTTTTTGTGTGTTGGCTTTTGTGTGTGTAGCTGGAAGGAGAAGTGAGGATGAGGCACACACACACAAACAGCACTTTTTTTGTGTGTTGGCTTTTGTGTGTGTAGCTGGAAGGAGAAGTGAGGAAGAGGCACACACACACAAACAGCACTTTTTTTGTGTGTTGGCTTCAGTGTGTGTGGAAGGATAAAGTGAGAGGAGAGGGAGAGGCAGGCACACACAATGAGAGCAAGGCAGCATTGTGTTGTGGCAGTCCGATCCAGGCTTGTCCACGGCTCCAGGCTTTGGACACGATCGCACACACTAGGATTTATATATATCATTTTTTTTTTTTTTTTTTTTTTCATTATTCACCATGCGTGCTCTGCACTTGGACAGCGATTTCCTCCGTGATTACGTGTGGCGCGTCTCCCCGCGGGGAAGCTCCCCCGTGGTGAGGTCCTGATGGGTTTGGGCCTTACTTGAATTTCCCAGCTTATTATGTGTCTGCACTGCGTGTGCTCCACGCAGTTGCGAGGGGAGGAGGAGAAGCAGCCCAGCTCGCCCGGCTCCCGCCACAAAGAGCCGGCTGCCCGCTGCCCGTGCCGGACGGTGGACATGGCACCGAGGCGCCTCTGTTGCTGCTGCTGTTGCTGCTGCTGCTGCCGCCGTTGTTGCCGCCGTCGCTGCCGTCTCTCTCAACACCGGCGGCACCCCCGCTAAAACAGGCAGCCAGCCGCCTTCCTCCTCCTCTTCATCCACCTCCTCCTCCTCCTCCTCCGTCTACTCATCGTCCTCCTCCTTTCCTGCTTCTTCTACTTCTTCTTCTTCTTCTTCTTCTTCTTCTTCCTCTTCTTCTTCTTGGGACGGCTGAGGAGAACCAGAACCAGAACAACCAGCCCCCAGCCTTCAAGCAGGTGATCCCGCCGCCAAGTTTCTCTCAGACTTTTTGACAAAGACAGACAGACAGACGCCGTACTATTATTATTATTATTATTTTTTTCTTCTTGTTGCTTGGAGAGAGAAAAAAAAAAATCCCCCTTCCACTTATTTTCGTTGTTGTCGTTGTTTCCTGAGGAGATCTTCGCTCTCAAGTCCTCCCCGTTGCATTGAATTTCGTGCAACAAAAGGAGAGAGAGAGAGGGGGAGAAGAAAAGTCTCTTGCTTGTTATTGTTTTGTGAGGGGGGGGGGGGGGAAAGCAAATCTTTGTTGTTGGTCGAGCAATAAGTCTTGTGCAAAAAGGGGTAGGCATTGCAAACCTCTCTCTCCGTCCCTTTTTCTCTCCCGCCCCGATCACCTCCTGCTGTAAGTAATCACTTGTCTTCGTGTAGGATCCACCAGTTGCAAAGAAGTTGTGTGTGTGTGTGTGGGTGGGTGTGTGGGGGGGGGGGGTGTGTGTGTTGCAGAGAAGAGAAGGCGGAGGAGATCAACACCGACACCCACTCGACTGAAGAAGAAGAAGCAGGAGAAGAAAAAAAAGAATCGAGTTTTTTTCTTTAAAAAAAAAGCATCGCCGCCAACAACAGGGGAAAAAAAAAGTACGAGGGGGAGAGACGTCACACGCAGTCCACTCGGAGAGGTTGAAGTTGCCGCATTGCATCGGGCAGGAGGAGGGAGAGAGAGAGTGTGTGTGAGAGAGAGAGAGACACCACACACAGAGGGACTGGAGAGATTGATGGTTGGAGCACCGGTCAGTGGCGGCCAGGCAGCGGCTTCTTCCCGGCGAGCGAGGGACTGGACATGTCCAGGCGCAAACAATCCAAGCCTCGGGCTGTCAAAGGTGAGTCTAAATGCTTGTTTTTTTTTTAATTATATGTGTATATTGTTTTTGGTGCGAGGGGAGGGGAAAAGAAGTGAGTCGAATAAAAGGAGGGGAGGATTGATTTTAAATGGAAGAAGCGGGAAAAAATAAAAAGCCCGCCCCTAGTGGTTGGACGGAGACTTTTTTAAAAAAAAAACCCGAGCGCGTCTCTCTCTCCCCCCCTCCCTCCTGCCCCTGTAACTGGGTGGAGGAGACTGAAGGCGGCGGGTGGGCGGGCGGCCAAGGGGGGGGGGGGGGGGCGCGAGCGAGCGGGAGCGCGCACCGCAGGCCAATCAGAGGGAGGGAGGGGGTCCTCGTGAGCGCGCGTTCGCGTGCGGGGCTGGAGGCGCGAAGCCCCCACGTGCCGCCCGGCGTCGTCCGTTGGCCTTTCAAAATGTCACCCCCCCCCCCCCCCCCCCGGGGAAAGAAAAAGGCCGGCGCAGCGGGTCCAGCCTCCGGCAGCGCCGGAGTCCCGGGTTCGATCCCCACCTCGGCTGCCTGGGTGGAATGTGTGTGCACGTTGATCACCCTGTGACCGTGTGGGTTTTCGCCAGGTGCTCCGGTTTTCCTCCCACACTCCAAAGACGTGCAGGTTAATTGGCTGCTGTAAGTTGTCGCTCGTGTGGAGGATAATGCAAGTGTAAATGAAAGGATTTTTTTCCCCACCAAGCGGAATCATTGGCTTAAGTGTATTTTAGTTTATTGTCATGTGTACTGAGGTACGGTGAAAGCTCTTTTGTTGTGTGCTAACCTGTCAGCAGAAAGACCATGCATATTTGCACGTTTTCACTGAGTTTATTCTGGATTCATCCCAAATACATGTTGGTTTTGTAGGTTAATTGACCCTCTGTAAATTATCCCAAGTGTATGAGCAAGTGGGACCATGTCGGGAGTCACCCCAGTAAACATAGAGCGCGTGGACTTTAGCCCTTTTGTAAATGATGCCAAAATACAGCGACTCGTGCATGTGTGATCTATGCAAATATAATTTCACTGTGCAATGCACTCGCGGCGACAAAGCACCATTCATAACATAAAACTTGTGTGAAGGGGTGATCGATGGTTGGCATGTACTTGGTGGGCCGAATGGCCAGTTTCCATGCTTTATCTCTAATCTAAACTAAAGGAAACTAAACCTGAGCTTCCAGATGACTTGGAGACATAACGAACTGCAGATGCTGGAATCTTGAACAAAACAAAGTGCTGGAGGAACTCGGTCAGGCAGCATCTGTGGAAGAAAATGGACAGGCGACATTTAGGGTTGGATCCTTCTTTAAACTACGATTAATTCACTCCCTTACCTAGCAATAAGTTGGTAGTTTTGCACTCCCGTGGAATAAAATCAGCGTCAATCATAATATGCCGAGGGAAAAAATACAGCAGATGCTGGAAATCTACATTTTAAACTTCTGGTCGATGATTTCCATCTGAAATATGATGGAGCTGAAACCATAGGTTTGTTTTTTATTTCCACTTAGCATGAGCAGCTAAGTAGTTTAGTTTTATTTAAATGACAGTGTATTTTGAGGATATGTTGTCTGGTCATGTAATTTACAGCATGGAAACAGGCCCTTCGGCCTACCAAGTCCGCACTGGCCAGAGATCACCCTGTACACTAGCACTATTTTACACACTAGGGACAATTGACTTTTTTTTACCGAAACCAATTAACTACGTGTTTGGAGTGTGGGAGGAAACTGGAGCACCCAGAGGAAAACCCATGCGGTCACAGTACAGACAGCAATCATAGTCAGAATCGAACCTGGGACTCTGGCGT
The DNA here is from genome assembly GCA_038087875.1 of Malacoraja senta. Taxonomy (NCBI): domain Eukaryota; kingdom Metazoa; phylum Chordata; class Chondrichthyes; order Rajiformes; family Rajidae; genus Malacoraja; species Malacoraja senta. The sequence continues at coordinate 192,612,348 of CM075978.1, forward strand.
TGTAAGGCAGCAACTCTGCCACTGTGCCATCCATGAGCTGACCAGGAACATGTCAGCAGATTATCACAATAATATCACCCACAATATCCTACCTACTTTACTGATTCCTTTTACAATGTGTGTATGTAACATATTTTTGTAAGAAATGGTGCAATGTTCAGGAGAATTGCCGTACATTTCAGCAAAGGCATTTGCTCAAGCTGTACAAACAAAATGAATTGTTGAGAGACTTGTAACTAATTCAAATGTTCAAAATCTTCAGTCTGCTCGTTGATTGCAATGGATGGCACATTGTAGACAAAGCCAATAATTTTGCAATATGCTGATGTTGGCAGAAAAAGTTTCTAGTTAATGCCAGTGGATTACTTTGACTAATTCTCCCCTGTCCTGCTCTTATGTGTTCATCAAATGTGAGTTATTCTGGAAAAACTGCATGAAAAGCTTTGCCAAAGGAAGGTGGTGACTGGCTGCAGCATCTTTGACCTATGATAGTCCATATGTGTGGTAGATAGACACAAAATAATGGAGTAACTCAGCGGAACAGGCAGCATCTCTGGAGAGAAGGAATGGGTGACGTTTTGGGTCGAGAAGGTTCAGACTGAAGAAGGGTCTCGACCTGAAACGTCACCTATTCCTTCTCTCCAGAGATGCTGCCTGTCCCGCTGAGTTAATCCAGCATTTTGAGTTTATCTTCGATGTAAACCATCAGCAGTTCCTTCCTACACATGATATGCATTGTATTAGGGAATCTTGGATTTTAATCCATTAGTAAATGAAGGAATGGTAGGCTCTCTTGAATTAGGCCAATGTAGTCCCTATTTGGTATGTTGGTATTGGATCAATATGCCTTAGGGACAATACTTCAATCAAGGGATTAAACAAGGGATTGGAACCAAATAAGCATGAAAATATTGGGTGTGTAATTTGAGAAAGCAACCTCATTGAAATATTATCTTAACTGTTGAGGTTTGAGAGCTGCAGTCATTTAGATCCTGAGCTGGGATTATTTCCATGTAATCACTATGATTTTTCAGTGTATGTGTATCTACTTGTGGTATAATTTTTGAAGGATTAAATTTATTTCTTTTGACAACAAAAGTATTAGAATATTTTGTGATGAATTTTTTAACAATTATATAATTATCATGTCAATCTTATTAATTTCACGAGGAATGCTGCAACAGTCTTGGCTTTCTCTACTTGGTGAGAGCACTTGTTGTTTTTACAGCCTCTCATGGTTATGGCTCTTGCATTTGGGTTCCTCCAGCTGCATCCTTCCTGAGGTCTTCAGCTCTTTCCTGATGTGTCATACCCTGGGTTGAACTTGGTGTTTTATTAGTTTTACAAAAGATTTGAGGCATACATCCGATAGACGGTCAGAATCTTTTTCCTAAGATGGAAACATCAAATACTGGAGGGCATAGATTTAAGGTGAGAGGGGCGATGCTTAGAGGAGATATGTGGGGCACGTTTTGTTATACAAAGGGTGGTGAATACCTTTAACGTGCTGGCACTGGGTGGTGGTTGAAGCATTTAAAACACTCGGACAGGCATGGATATGTAGGGAATAGAGGGATATGAGTTACAGTGCATTCAGAAAGTATTCAGACCCCTTCACTTTTTCTACATTTTGTTACGTTCCAGCCTTATTCTAAAATGGTTTAAATTCATTTTTTTAAATCATCAATCTATACACAATACCCCATAATAAAAAAGCGAAAACAGGTGTTTAGTAATTTTTGCAACGTAATTCAAAATAAATAACTGAAATATCATATTTACATAAGTATTCAGACCCTTTACTCAGTACTTTGTTGAGGCACCTTTGGCAGTGATTACAGCCTCAAGTCTTCTTGGGTATGACGCTACAAGTTTGGCACACCTGTATTTGGGTAATTTCTCCCATTCTTCTCTGCAGATCCTCTCAAGCTCTGTCAGGTTTGATGGGGAGCATCGGTGCACAGCTATTTTCAAGTCCCTTCAGAGATATTCGATCGGTTTCAAGTCTGGGCTGGCTGGGCCATTCAAGGACATTCACAGACTTGTCACAAAGCCACTCCTGCCTTGTCTTGGCTGTGTGCTTAGGGTCTTTGTCCTGATGGAAGATAAACCTCTGCCCCAGTCTAAGGTCTGAATGCTCTGGGGCAGGTTTTTATCAAGGATCTCTCTGTACTTTGCTCCGTTCATCTTTCCCTCGATTCTGACTAGTCTCCCAGTTCCTGCCACTGAAAAACATCCCCACAACATGATGCTGCCACCACCATGCTTTACCGTAGGTATGGTATTGGCCAGGTGATGAGCGGTGCCTGGTTTCCTCCAGAAGTGACGCTTGGCATTCAGGCCAAAGAGTTCAATCTTGGTTTCAACAGACCACAAAATCTTGTTTCTCATGGTCTGAGCGTCCTTTAGGTGCCTTTTGGCAAACTCCAAGCGGGCTGTCAAGTGCCTTTTACTGAGGAGTGGCTTCCGTCTGGCCACTCTACCATAATGGCCTGATTGGTGGAGAGCTGCAGATATAGTTGTCCTTCTGGAAGGTTCTCCCATCTCCACAGAGGAACTCTGGAGCTCTGTCAGAGTGACCATTGGGTTCTTGGTCTCACCTCCCTGACCAAGGCCCTTCTCCCACGATTGCTCAGTTTGGCCGTGCGGCCAGCTCTATGAAGAGTCCTGGTGGCTCCAAAGTTCTTCCATTTAAGAATGACGGAGGCCACTGTGCTCTTCGGGACCTGCAATGCTGCAGAAATTGTTTTATACCCTTCCCCAGATCTGTGTCTCGACACAATTTTGTCTAGGAGGTCTACGGACAATTCCTTCGTCTTCATGGCTTGGTTTTTGCTCTGACATGCACTTACAACTGCGGGACCTTATATAGACATGGTCCCTTTCCAAATCATGTACAATCAATTTTATTTACCACTCGTGGACCCCAATCAAGTTGTAGAAACATCTCAAGGATAATCAATAGAAACAGGAAACACCGAAGCCCAATTTTGAGTGTCATTGCAAAGTGTCTGAATACTTATGTAAATGTGATATTTCAGTTATTTATTTTTAATTACTTTGCAAAAATTTCTAAACACCTGTTTTCGCTTTTATATTATGAGGTATTGTGTGTAGATTGATGATAAAAAAAAATTGGATCCATTTTAGAATAAGGCTGTAACGTAACAAAATGTGGAAAAAGTGAAGGGGTCTAAATACTTTCTGAATGCACTGTATATGCAGTGATAGTCTTGGGATCAAGTTTGTCACAAACTTGTGGTCTGAAGGGCCACTATGTTCTGAAATAATGCTTTGTTTTTCAATTATTTTCTTTCATTTATGACTTGGGTAACCCATTGCTTTATTATAAACAATCCATGCTACCTTTGAGAATATCTAATGGAAATCAAGGTCACACTACTCATGTATATATCCCGTCTGAGTAATCCTGAAGTCTCCCACAGTTTGTGACTTTTATAAACTTTGAATCATATGAGAACTTTTTATAAAGATTCTGGAGCGTTGTACAATTTGCTATCTCTTTACCTCATGGAGGTTGTACTTGCCTGACAAAGGGAGAAATAGAAAATCACTAAATTTATTTCAAGGATAAGGATGAGTACATTGAAGATGATGAGTAGACACAAAATGCTGGAGTAACTCAGTGGGACAGGCAGCATCTCTGGAGAGAAGGAATGGGTGATGTTTCGGGTCGAGACCCTTCTTCAGACTGAAGATGGTGAGATCAGGGAGGGCAATGCTGATAATCTAGAACCAGTGGATGTTACGGAGAAGGAGGAGGTGTTGGATCTTTTGAAGAACATTAAGGTAGTTAAGTTCTCAGGACCTCTTGGAATTTATCCTAGATTATAGAGAGAGGCAAGAGAGGAGTTTGCCAGAACCTTGACATCGATCTTTGTACCCTCTTTAAACGTAGGCAAGGTCTCAGAGTAGGAGAACCAATATTGTTGAAGCCTCACATCAGTGGTAGGAAAATAATTGGAAAAGATTCTTAGGGATTGGTAATGTACATGTGTGGAAAAGCGTGACATAGAAAACCTAGAACATAGAAAACATAGAAAAATAGGTGCAGGAGTAGGCCATTCGGACCTTCGAGCCAGCACCGCCATTCAATAGCTGATCATCTAATGAAGGTATGAGACGGGAATTGGCTCGGATAGACTGGCAAATTATACTTAAAGGGTTGGCAGTGGAGATGCAGTGCCAAAGATTTAAAGACCACATGGATGAACTCCAGAAATTGTTCATCCCTATCTGGCGAAAAAATAAAACTGGGAATTCTCTGCCTCAGAAGGCAGTGGAGGCCGATTCACTGGATGAATTCAAGAGATAGAGCTCTTGGGGCTAGCGGAATCAAGGGGTATGGGGAGAAGGCAGGAATGGGATACTGATTGTGGAAGATCAGCCATAATCACATTGAATGGCAGTGCTGGCTCGAAGGGCCGAATGGCCTACTCCTGCACCTATTGTCTATGTATCTATGGAAGGTGGCTCAACCGTGGCTGAAGGGGGAAGTCAAGGATAGTGTTAAAGCCAAGGAAGAGGCATATAAATTGGCTAGAAGAAACAGCAAACCTGAGGACTGGGAGAATTTTAGAACTCAACAGAGGAGGGCAAAGGGGTTAATTAAGAGGGGGGAAAAGCATGAAAGATAGCTTGCGGAGAATATAATAACTGACTGTAAAAGTTTCTTTAGGTATGTAAAAAGGAAAAGCTTAGTGAAGACAAATGTAGGTCCCGTTTAGTCAGAGACAGGTGAATTTATATTGGAAAACAAGGAAATGGCAGAACAGTTAAACAAGTACTTTGGTTCTGTCTTCACTAAGGAAGACACAAACAATCTCCCAGAAATACTAGGGGACCGAGGATCTAGTGGAAGGGAGGAACTGAAGGGAATCCACATTAGTCAGAAAATGGTGTTAGGTAAACTGTTGGGACCGAAGGCAGATAAATTCCCAGGGCCTGCTGGTCTGCATTCCAGAGTACTCAAGGAGGTGGCCCTAGAAATCGTGGAAGCATTGGTGATCATTTTTCAATGTTCTCTCAACTCTGGATAAGTTCCTGTGGACTGGAGGGTAGCCAATGTAACTCCACTTTTTAAGAAAGGAGGGAGAGATAAAACAGGAAATTATAGACCAATTAGCCTTACATCAGTAGTGGGGAAGATGCTGGAGTGGATTATTAATGATGTTATAGCAGCGCAATTGGAAAGCAGTGACGGGATCGGTCAAAGTCAGCATGGATTTATGAAGGGGAAATCATGCTTGACTGATCATTTGGAACATTTTGAGGATGTAACAAGTAGAATGGATAAGGGAGAGTCAGTGAATGTGGTGTATCTGGACTTTCAAAAAGCCTTTAACAAGGTCCCACACAAGAGATTAGTGTGCAAAATTAGAGCACATGGTAGGGTATTGACATGGCTAGAGAATTGGTTGGCAGACAGGAAGCAAAGAGTAGGAATTAAAGGGTCCTTTTCAGAATGGCAGGCCGTGACTAGTGGGGTGCCGCAAAGTTCAGTGCTGGGACCCCAGTTGTTTGCAATATATATTAACGATTTAGACGAGGGAATTAAATGTAACATCTCTAAGTTTGCTTGTATTTGCTGGAATTTAGAAGGATGAGAGTGGATCTTATAGAAACATATACAGTTCTTAGAGGATTGGACAGGGTAGATGCAGGAAAAATGTTCCTGATGTTGGGAGAGTCCAGAACCAGGGGTCACAGTTTAAGAATAAGGGGTAGGCCATTTAGGACTGAGAAGAGAAAAAACTTTTTCACCCAGAGAGTTGTGAATCTGTGTAATTCTCTGCCACAGAAGGCTGTGGAAGCCAATTTACTGGATGTGTTCAAGAGAGAGTTAGATTTAGGTCTTCGGGCTAAGGGAATCAAGGGATATGGGGAAAAAGCCGGAATTGGGTACTGATTTTGAATGATCAGTCGTGATCATATTGAATGGCGGTGCTGGCTCGAAGAGCCGAATTGCCTACTCCTGCACCTATTTTCTATGTTTCTATGTAAAATCAGAACCCCAATCCTGCTTTTTCCCCATATCCCTTGATTCCTTTAGCCCTAAGAGCTACGTATATCCAGTGAATTGGCCTCCACTGTCTTCCGTGGCAGAGAATTCCACAGATTCACAGCTCTCTGGCTGAAAATTCTTTTCCTCATCTCAGTCCTAAATGGCCTACCCCTTATTCTTAGACTGTGACCCCTGGTTCTGGACTCGCCCAAAATCAGGAACATTTTTCCTGCATCTACCCTGTCCAATCCTCTAAGAATTTTATATGTTTCTATAAGATATCCTCTCATCCTATATTCCAGTGAATACAAGCCCAGTCGACCCATTCTTTCATCATACGTCAGTCCCGCCATCCCGGGAATTTACCTGGTGAACCTACGCTGCACTCCCTCAATAGCAATAATGTCCTTCCTAAAATTAGGAGAACAAAGGTGCACACAATACTCCAGGTGCGTTCTCACCAGGGCCTTGTACAACTGCAGTGGGACTTCCTTGCTTCTAAACTCAAATTCTCTTGCAATGAAGGCCAACATGCCATTTGCTTTCTTCACTGCCTGCTGAACCTGCATGCTTACTTTCAGTAACTGATGTATGAGCACACCAGGTCTCGTTGCACCTGCGCTTTTCCTAATCTGACACCATTCAGATAATAATCTCCCTTCCTGTTCTAGCCACCAAAGTGGATAACCTCACATTTATCTACATTATACTGCATCTGCCATGCATCTGTCCACTCACCCAACCTATCCAAGTCACCCTGCAGCATCATAGCTTTCTTATTGCAGCCCACACTGCCACCTAGCTTTGTGTCATCCGCCAACTTGGAGATGTCACATTTAATTCCCTCGTCTAAATCATTAATATATATTGTAAATAACTGGGGTCCCAGCACCGAGCCTTGCGGCACCCCACTAGTCACTGCCTGCCATTCTGAAAAGGACGGTAGACAAAAGTGCTGGAGAAACTCAGCGGGTGCGGCAGCATCTATGTAGCGAAGGAAATATGCAACGTTTCTTACAATACAATTATTTATTGTCATTTGAACCTCAAATGAAGTTCAAATGAAATTTGGTTTCCGCAGTCATGCAACAAGAACCAAGACACACAACCAATACAATTTACACAAACATCCATCACAGTGAATCTCCTCCTCACTGTGATGGAAGGCAAAGTCTTGTCTCTCCCCTGTGTTCCATTCTTCTCCCGATGTTAAAGCCCCCGGCGGGCGATGGCAAGTCCCGCGCTGGGCGATGTAAGGCCGCGCTCCAGGTCTTAATTTTGGAGCCCCCGGCGGCCGATGGCAAGTCCCGCGGCCGTTAAAGCCGCACCGGGCGATGTAAGGCCCCGCTCCGAGTCATTTTCAACCCCGCAACTCGGGCGGGAGAAGTTGCCGTTGCGGGAGCTATGAAAAGCGGTCTCCCACCAGGGACCCGCGAGCTCCCGATGTCACCGTCCACCGGACCTGCGGCTGGAGCCTCCGAGCTCCGGAGTCGGGTCGCAGCCACGCCTCACCACAGCTCTCCACGCTCCGAAGCCGGCCAGCCCCACGATGGTAAGTCCGCAACTGGAGCCCCCAGGTCGTTCCGGATGGAGGCCGCTCCATGGTGCTAGGCCCCAACGACAACGGAGACCCGACAGGGAAAAGGTCGGATCACCAGTACAGGGAAGAGATTTAAAGTTTCCCCCACCCCCCCGCCCCCCACATATACACAGCTAAAAACAATTTAAAAACCACAACAAACTATACATTCAACGGGACAATTTAAAAAAAAAAAAGACAGACGGACTGCAGAGGCCGCTGCAACGTCGGTCGCACCGCCCACACTGCCGAAACCCTTCTACTCTTTGCTTCCTGTCTGCCAACCAGTTTTCTATCCATGTCAATACCTTACCCCCAATACCATGTGCTCTAATTTTGCACACTAATCTTTTGTGTGGGACCTTGTCAAAGGCTTTTTGGGTCTTATTAGGAAAAGTCAGACTGGCTTTGTGTGGGGCAGATCATGTCTTACAAATGCAACTGAATTTTTTGAGGAGGTTTAGATGATAATTCGGTTATGGCAGTGGATGTTGATAAAATATTTGACAATGTCCCTCATGGTAGACTGATGCAGAAGATTCTCAGAGACTTTGTAGATTAGATTCAAAATTGGTTTGTGCTGGGACATCTTAGTTGCGATATATATCTAAATGATTTGGTCGAAAATGTCGGTGGGGGGGAGGGGGTTATGAGTAAGTTTGCATAAACACTAAATATCGGAGGAGTTGTGGATCATATTGTTAAAAGACAAGCAGGATATTGATCAGTTGGAAATGTGGGTGGAGAAATGGCAATGGTGTTTAATGCAGACATGGGTATGGTGTTGCACTTTGGCGGGACAAATGTTAAAGGTAAGTATACAGTAAATGACCCTGAGGAGCAATAACAGGGATTTTGGGGTGAAAGTCTATGGCTCCATGAACGTGGCAACACTCCATAAGGTAACAAAGAAGACATGTGTCATTGGTTGTTGAACATACAAGTCAGGAGGTCCTGTTGCAACTCTATACAACTTTGGGCCACATTTGGTGTATTGTGTGCAGTTCTGATAGCCACATTATACGAAGAATGATGAGCCTTTGGAGAGGATCCAGAAGAGGTTCACCAAGGTGTTGCCATTAATAGACAGCATTTGAGATTGGACAAACTTGGATTGTTTCCTATGGAGTGTTGGAGGCCTAGAGTACTTTAAGGGAGGTGTAGAAAATTCCAACGAATAAATATCACTTGCAATTTGTCCTGGACCAGCCACATCTAAGCAATGATCAAGAAAGCACAGCAACGCCTCTACTTCCTTAGAAGGCTCAGGAAGTTTGGCAAGTCCCCAACAAGCCTCACCAATTTCTACAGATGCACTGTAGAAAGCATTTTATCGTGATCAATCACAGCAGGGTTTGGGTGTCTGGAAGTGCTGTCAGGGTAGGTGGTGGAAGCAGATACAATGGCAACTTTTATGTGTCAGGAGAGGAATGGAGAGATGTGGACCTTGTGCAGAGATGTGAATAGTTTAAATTGGCATCACGTTCGGCGCAGACATTGTGGGTCAAAGGGCATGTTCCTGTGCTCTGCTGTTCTGTGCTGTATGATTCGTGCCCAGAACTATGTACGGCTGATTTCCCCATGTAGCTTCATATCAATATGAAAGTGGACGCTCTGGAAGCATCATCTTGGCAGATTTCAATAAAGCAAAAAAATTGAATTTTTTCTGAAAATGTTTACTGTCAAAGAATTGATTCTTGTGAGAGACATATCACATGTATGTTTCTAAGGGGAGAAATGTTGAAGGAATGCAGCTTTTTGAAGATGGCTTTCTATCCATGAAGTTCCTGAAACTATAACAACATTTAAAGGTACTATAACAACATTTAATTGGTACTATAGCAACATTTAAAAAGGCGGCTCGGTGGCGCAGCGGTAGAGTTTGTGCCTTACAATACTTGCAGCGCCAGAGACCCGGGTTCAAGAGAGTCAAGAGTGTTTTATTGTCATGTGTCCCAGATAGAACAATAAAATCCTTACTTGCTGCAGTACAACAGAATATGTAAACACAATACACTGTAAACAATATAATAAACGAGAGAAGAAGAAAAAAGTTCAGTGTGTATAGACACACATACCCACAAGTACACATGCGCGCACACACACGCAAGCATGCACGCACGCACGCACGCACGCACGCGCACACACACACACACACACACTCAAAAAACAAACAATAGTTTAGTTTAGAGATACAACGAGGAAACAGGCCCTTCGGCCCACCGGGTCTGCGCCGACCAGCAATCCCCACACAATTAACACTACCCTGCACCAACTACGGACAAGTTTTACATTTATACCAAGCCAATTGACCTACAAACCTGAACGTCTTTGCAGTGTGGGAGGAAACCGAAGATGTCGGAGAAAACCCACGCAGGTCACGGGGAGAACGTACAAACTCCGTACAGACAGAATCCGTAGTCGGGATCGATCCCGGGTCTCCGGCGCTGCATTCGCTGTAAGGCAGCAACTCTACTGCTGCGCCACTGTGACCGCCGTGATTAGTAGTGCAATAATAATAATAATAATTATTATAATAATAGTCTATTGAAGTTCAGCGCGTATTTAAGGTTGTAGTGTTTAAGAACCTGATGGCTGTGGGAAAGTAGCTGTTCCTGAACCTGGACGTTACAGTTTCAGGCACCTGTACCTTCTTCCTGATGGCAGGGTGAAATGAGTGTGTGGCCAGGATGGTGTGGGTCTCTGATGATGCTGGCTGCCTTTTTGAGGCAGCGACTCCGATAAATCCCTTCGATGGTGGGGAGGTCAGAGCCGGTCATGGACTGGGCAGTGTTCACAACTTTTTGCAGTCTTTTTCGCTCCTGGGTGTTCAAGTTGCCGAATCAGGCCATGATGCAACCAGTCAATATGCTCTCTACTGTACACCTGTAGATGTTCAAGAGAATCCTCTCTGACATAACGAATCTCCGTAATATTCTCAGGAAGTAGAGGCATTGATGTGCTTTATTTATAATTGCATCAATGTGCTGGGTCCAGGAAAGATCTTCTGAAATATGCACACCCAGGAATTTGAAGTTCTTGACCCTTTCCACCATCGACCCATTGATATAAACAGGATTGTGGGTCCTCTTCCTTCCTCTTCCAAAGTCCACAATCAGTTCATTGGTTTTACTGATTGTTGTGCTGGCACCATTTGGTCAATCTGTCGATCTCATTTCTATTCTCCGACTCATCACCATCTGTAATTTGAACAAAAACGGTGGTGTCGTCGGCAAACTTGAAGATGGAGTTCGCACTGTGTCCAGCTACACAGTCATGAGTATATAGTGAGTAGAGCAGGGGGCTGAGCACGCAGCCTTGAGGCGCTCCTGTACTGATTGTTAATGAGGAAGAAGTATTTCTGCCAATTCGAACAGACTGTGGTCTGTGGATGAGGAAGTCGAGGATCCAATTGCAGAGGGATGCGCAGAGACCCAGTTCCGATCCCGAGATGTTCGGTTTCTTCCCACACTCCAAAGACATACAGGTTTGTAGGTTAATTGGCTTTGTATAAAAAAAATGAAAGTGTTAGGAAAGTGTTAATATGCGGGGATCGCTGGTTGGACAGGTATCTGAGTAAAAAGGTTTCGAGGGATTTCAATGGATTTGGCAGGTTTTGGGCTGATAAATGGCAAGTAACATTGACACTATAGGCAACGATTGTTCCTATCACGAGTGACGTTACCACCACGCTATATATCCCATCATCAACATCTTGTGAATGATCATTGACCAGAAACTTAACTGGACAGCAACTTGAATATGGTAACTATGTACATAGACAGAGGCTGGATATCCTGTCGTTTAAGTTTAGGTTTATTATTGTCACATCCATTGAGATACAGTGAAAAGTTTTGTTTTGCATGTTATCCAAACTGATCAGGTTAGAGACAATCAAGTCAAACTCAAGTACAATATATAGAACATGGGGAAAGATACAGAGTACTGAATATATTTCTCTGCATTAGTTTGCATCAGTTCCTTAAACAAAGCCCAATGTCCTCAACGGGGTAGTGGTGAATCGAGCACCTTGATTAATACCCTAGGTTATGGAAGGATCACAAAATCAGATTCACAAGCCTGGTATCAGAGAGGAAGAAACTGTTCCTGAGTGGGTGATTTGCTTCTCCAAGGCAGCCATGCTGAATATTCGAGCTTTTACCCTGGTACACAATAGGTGCAGCATGTTCCATCTACAGACCAAGACCTCCAAATTCCAATGCACCTCCCACATTCTTGACCTGTGTCACCCAAATGGAGAAAGATAGTGGAGAAAATAGCAGGAACACGTTAAAGTTCTCTTCCAAATCTTAATACCCAGACATGGACATCTATGGCCATTCCTTCATCGTTGTTATTCAAAGTTGTGAAACTCCCCATCCAATTAAACTGGTAGTTCTTTCATTGCACAGAAGGTCTAAGTTTATTAAGAAAGCGAGCTACCAATTTTTTTAAGGCCAACTAGAGGTAGACTTCTTGAGAATGAAGAAAAAATTGCAAATAAAAATAGTTTGGTCGGACCATTACGTGTGAAACTAGATTTATTCCAATGTTTTCCTGAAAAACCTTTCATCCCTCATTTTAAATGAACTACTTCACCGCACTATATCCTAATGTGTGTCCCATCCTGTTCATATGTGTGTACAGTCTCTGGAATTCCAAATGTTTAGCTTTTTGTGTCAGAAAAGATAGCCCTGAAAGTGCTTCTTGCTCACTAACAAGGTTAAGAACATCTTGTGATTAGTGGCAGGGGGGGGATTTTGTGTGTCGTGATCTTCATTGGAACTGCTGACAAAGATATAACTAGGAATGAAACCCTGCGGGAGGAATTTGAGGAACTAGCGATCAAATTAAATACAATAACTCAAAGATAATAACCTTGAGATTGCAACATGAGCCACGTGTAAATTGATATGGGTTTGAACAATGCAGGGAGTTAAGCACATGGTGAAGAAGTTTGGGTGTGGAGGGATTTAATTCTTGGGATATTTGGCAGTAATGGTAGAACACGATCTGGTCTTAAATATAACTGGGATTAGTTAATTAGGGCTGTATAGGGGACTTTAAACTCAAGGGGCTGTGGATAGACAGGATTAAAATAAGGGAAATGTTACAGATTTAAAGAGAAATGCTGTGGCCATTGAGCGAAGTTGCTATTTTGGTAAGGCAGCAACTCTACCGCTCTGCCGCCATAAATGTATATACGTCAATATACTACAGTATTCATTGGATTTTTCCAAATATACTGGATGAGTGAAAGTAGGAGTAATAAGGAGAACATATTCATGGAATGTATGTAAAATGTATTTCTAGATCTAGGTGTTGAAGGCCCAGATAGTGGGAAGACTGTTTTAAATCTTGCTTTGTGCAACAACAAAGGGTTATTTGATGGCTCTTGTTGTTCATTTAGGGAAAGGTGTCTTTAACAACAAAATTACAAAGGTATGATATGCGAGTTGGCTTGGATGGGTTGTTGACATTTATTGATAGACATCATGGTGGATAGGCAGTGGTTTACATTGAAGGATCCAATGCAGAAGCTGCAATGGTGAGACATTCCTTTCTGGGGTAAAAGCATAACAGGAAAAGCACTCTAACCATGGTTAACAAAGGAATTTAAGAATTCTATTACAGGCACCTTGTGTTTGATGCAGGCTTACATTCCTGAAAAGCAGCGTGTAATTCAAAAATGTGTAAATTAATCCTATAAAATGTAAAAAAAATTACAGGCGTATATTTGAGTCCATTATTTTAAAAATACAGCGCACAAATTAGGGTTTGGTATTAAACAAGTGCCTAATTTCAAAACTGCATAAATCAAACACATGAGGTGCCTGCGGATCTAAAGAGGAATTGTGGAAAGTTCTCAGTGAAAGCAAGCATGAGGATTGAGAGCAGTTTAGTATTCAGCAAAGAAAGGACAATGAGAATAATTAAGAGTGAAAGCTGAATATGACAGTAAACTTAAAGATGAAGAAACGAGGAACTGCAGATGCTGGATTTTGTCTAGGAAAGACACAAAATGCTGGAGTAGTGGGTCAGGCAGCATCTTTGGAGAACATGGATAGGTGACGTTTTGGGTTAGAATCCTTCTTCAAAAATGAACTGCAAACGTTTTTACGGGTATAAAGGTAAAAAAAGATTTATGAACTCAAGTCCCTTATAATGAGAAAAGTGAGAATGGGGAACTAAGAATTGGCAGAATTATTATATCAATATTTTAGTTTATTCTTCATGGAAGAGGAAAAAATAACTTCCCAGAAGTGCCAGGGAACTAACAGTTTAATGAAAAGAAGGCATTATAGAAAATTAGCATCAGAACAAAAATAGTGCTGGAGAAATTAATAGGACTGAAACCTATATATTCCCAGGGCTTGATAATCTGTATCCCAGAGTACAAAAATAGGTAGCCATGGATACAGTGAATGCATTGATTGTCGTCTTCCAAAATTCTATAGATATGGAAGATCCCTGCAGACTGAAGGGTGGCAGATGTAAATGCATTATCTCAAGACCTTCAGTTCCAGCAATGTCCTTGCAAATCTTTTCTGCATCACACCCTTCCAATAGTATGTTGTACAGCCCTTCAAGTGTGGTCTCATTGATGCTTTGTGAAGCTGTAACATGACATCCCAATTCTTGTACTCAATGCTCCGATCCATGACGGCAAGTCTGCCATATGCCATCTTCACCACCCTGTCCACCTGTGTTGCCACTTTCAGGGAACAATATACTAGTACCTTGGGTCTCTCTGTTCGACACTCACCAGGACTCTGCTATTCACTGTGGATGTCCTCCCAGGCTTTAACTTCCCAAAATGGATCACCACATTTGCCCGGGATAAATTCCATCTGCCATTCCTTTGCGCACTCTCCTTGCTAGATCTAGAACCTGAAGTAACCTTGGACAATCATCTTCACATCACCAATTTTGGTGTCATCTGCTAGGTTGTTGATCATGCCACTTATATTCTCATCCAAATCGTTAAGACTTTGAATCTAAAGGTTAATTCACAGCACACTCTGCAGTTGCTTTGGTTTGCTGTTTACCTTGCCACAAGGGCATAGTTTATAATCTTGAAAAATACTAATGTGGAGGAATATGTGAATTGGTACTATTTATTGAACGTTGCAATATGTATTATGTATTGTGATAATAGACAGTGCTGTATGAGGAAGCGACGACATCTTTTGTCTTCATCAGTGCAAGGAATAATGAGGAATTTCAATTTACAGCTAATTTTAGACATCTTTGCAGCACACTTTACAGACATAACGTTGGCCCTGGAAATTACTCATCTCTTTATTTCACGGATTGAGAGCTAAAGAACTCTGCCCATTCCATTGCAATGTTTGAAATCCTACTTGGAAGATTCTGTTTCTATTACATTTCTCAAATTGTGGAGTACAGGCAAATAAATAAATGATGGGTCTTTGTCCCAAACATCATGGAGGGCACTGTACATCCAATGAATTTGCCTCGACTGCCTTCTGCGGCAGAGAATTCCACACATTCTCTGCATTGTTGCATGCAGACCTGATCACTTAAATGATACCATAAAAAAACAAACCACAAGGTGCTGGAGTAACTCAGTGGGTACCCGTGACCAGGTTGGGATGAATGGGTTGTTTCTGCTGTATATCCTAAGTCATTTTTGATCTAGCCTTTTTTACACCATACATGCTCTTTGTACCCTTCCATATCACTACTATCCCTCTCCCCTGACTCTCAGTCTGAAGAAAGGTCTCGATCTGAAACATTACCCATTCCTTCTCTCCAGAGATGCTGCCTGTCCCGCTGAGTTACTCCAGCATTTTGTGTCTATCTTCGGTATCAGTTCCTTCCTACACACTATAAGTCATTTCATGCTTCCTTTTACAGTGTATTTTACTTTTCTGCAGGCCTCATCAATTCCTTGCAAGGATTCGTTATGCACACATGAACAATCATCAAACATAGAAGGTAGACACAAGTGCTGGAGAAACTCAGCGGGTGCAGCAGCATCTATGGAGCGAAGGAAATAGGCAACGTTTTGAAGAAGGGTTTCGGCCCAAAACGTTGCCTATTTCCTTCGCTCCATAGATGCTGCTGCACCCGCTGAGTTTCTCCTGCACTTTTGTCTACCTTCGATATTCCAGCATCTGCAGTTCCTTCTTAAACATCAAACATAGAACTTTGGCCAATTTATTCTCTTGCCAATCTCTAATCCATTGGGTTGAGGTCTATTAGAATGATCCCACCACTGCATTGACCGAGATTAGTTGATGCTACTGTCGTGGGTTGAACTTAAGATCTTCCTGATGTCTAATGCTTAGGAACGTGATTTATTTATTTTTGATAAACTTCATTTATTTTTTTCACTTTGTTATATTTGCAGGTACAGTGGATAAAAACAGTTTAGTGTAGGTAAATTTGGAATGGAAAGTGTTTCCCTCAGGACACCAATCTCAATTGCACAATGCAACCGAGAATGACTTCCTGAGGGAAAACACTTTCCATTACTAAAAGGCCTGTTGTCTGAATTACGCACAGCATGGAGCACGGCAGGAAAAGTTGACTTGAGCAGGTAAATTAAATATTACTTAAATAATATGCAGTCATGAACTGAAGTGTAACAATACCGCTGGATAATAGATATACATTAAAATCACTATCCATTATTGTGGGGTTAAAACCATTTCCAGGGTTCAGGGACTATCAGTTCTTCTCTGTTTAAATGGAATACCAGCTATTACTGGAGAAAAAAGCTTGTATCATGACTTGCGACACAGAATATTCTGGTGACATTTGATGTCAATTTGTTTTTTTGGTCCATTTAATAACAGCAAATAAAAACACCCACAGAAATAGAATTATACACGTTTCACGAGCTCGGCAGCAAAATTATTATTCATGGTGATGACATGGTTTTGGAAAATGGAAAAAAATAGGTTGTTGAGAATTTGAAGATGAATGGAAGTCATGAGGTAAACAAAAACAAATGCTAAAATGGATTTTGCACTGGGCTAATGTAATCTCAAGAGTTTTCCTTGCATGAACAAGGCTCTGCCCTCTCAGTCGAAGGACATCAGAATCCATTAGTCGCAATATTGCCTTTTAAAATGCATCCATCTCTATTCTCATTTGATTTAAAAATACATTGATTATCCTGTACTGGTAAATTACTGATCAAATCAGGAAAAATGAGCAAGGATGATTTCTGCCTCTGTCCATGTACTGATTTATGCCTACAAAAAAATGATTGAGCTTACTAAGTTATAGGTTATTGGTGATTGATGATGGAATACTCGTCACTCTCTCGTCTTGGGTCAAGCAATGCAACGGAATCCAGCACTGGTTCTTGAGCTCTCAAACCACTCTTCCAATCATTCCTAGACCTCAGATTTTTGATTTTATTCTATTATATTATGCCCTAAACAACTGGTTTAGGCAAAAGATAGACACAACGTACTGGAGTAACTCAGCGAGTCAGGCAGCATCTCTGGACAAAAAGGATGGGTGACGTTTCAGGCCGGGACCCTTCTTCAGACTGAACAAGGGTCCCAACCTGGAACGTCACCCATCCTTTTTATCCAGAGATGCTGCCTGACCTGTAACGTTACACCAGCACATTGCGTCTATCTTTGGTATAAACCAGCATCTGCAGTTCTTTGTTTCTACAACTAGTTTAGGCTCCTCAGACCACTTTAGAATCTTGTCGGGAATGATGAATGGAGGCTTTTATTCCATCCTTTTGTAAAGTTTAATGTTCCTCAGAGTTAAAGGGATTGTGTAATCCAATCCTTTCTTTACTATTTACACCTACATGCATCCCTCGCTTATCCCAAACCAGCATATCTGTGTGAAAGTTGAAGCAGGAGTGGAGGGTGAAATTTTTTGTATCCCACCCAAGAATGGAAAGGCACAATCAACATAGATGGTTGTCCGTTACCTGAGAGACTGGCGCACAAAAAAGTCACAGCCATCTTGTAAAAGCTGTATAAACTGTAGTGGTATTCCTCCATCAAAAGCTAACAACTATAGAGGCCGAGAATCTAAACTAAAAACCGAAAATACTTCAGTGTTTCTGCCTTCAATTTTACTTTTATTGTCTGTTGAGTTTGATGTTTTGCTTTTGGTGGGTAATATTTTATACAATATACAATAGATTTTTGACTGTTTGAATGAATCTTTCTAGGATTTGGTTTTGACAAATGTTAAGTTTGTTGAATTTTTTGATTACCAATTACTTTGTAGATAATTTTAAGAGCATGTTACCAGGACTAGAGGGTTGGAGCTATAGTGAGTTGAGTAGGCTGGGTCTCTATTCCTTGGAGCGCAGGAGGATGGAGGATGGGGGGGGGGGGGGATGTTATAGAGGTGTATAAAATCATGGGAGGAATAGATCGGGTAGATGCACTGAGTCTCTTGCCCAGAATAGGGGAATTGAGGACAAGACGACATAGGTTTAGGGTGAAGGGGAAAAGATTTAATAGGAATCTGAGGAGTAACTTTTTCACACACAAAGGGTGGTGGGGTATGGAACAAGCTGCTAAAGGAGTTGAGGCAGGGACTATCCCAACGGTTAAGAAATAACTAGACAGGTACATGGAAAGGACAGGTTTGGAGGGATATGGGCCTGACGCGGGTAGGTGGGACTAGTGTAGCTGGGACATGTTGGCAGTTGGTCCGAAGGCCCTGCCTTCCATGCTGTATCACTGCATGACTATAAAATACGCATATAGATATTCTAGTCTTGGTTTCAAATTATTAACGTAGTTTAGATGGCTTTAATAAATGTAATTGGATATGAAAATCTACTAAGTGTTGACAATGAAGTTTTTGGATAAAATTAGAAGTTTTAGAGTAATTGTAAAAGTCAGAAAGTGTTTCTATTTTCACTCCTGCTTCAGTCATCATCATAATGTCACAGCCACTTTGGGTTCTTATTTTACAATTTTATTTACTTACTCAAATTTGAGATGGTACAGCTTTCACAAGTTCACAAGTTATAGGAGTAGAATTAGGCCATTCAGCCCATCGAGTCTACTCTGCCATTCAATCATGGCTGAACTCTGCCTCCTAATCCCATTTTCATGCCTTCTCCCCATGACCTTTGACACCCATTCTTTTACTAAGCCATATTTAATATTTATATTCATATTTATACCAGCTTCATTAAACCATATTTAACATTTTCAACAGATTTATTTATTTGTCATTAATAAGTCATTGTTGAATTTTGAATTGTTGAATTTAATTGAGAACAGATTATGTCAGATGAATGATCATGGGTTGCTAATACTGTGTTTACGTGTGTAGTCTTTTCAGTGTGCAGCCAACAGTCTTCTCAGGGGTGACTTCATGCTATAGCTAAATCTGAGCTGAACCATGCTGCAAGCAGGTAAGATCAGCTTGTAACCTGCGTGGGCTTTCGGCTAGAGTAGCTCGCTTTGTGTCGGGCTAGAGTGTGGTACCAGATTGAGAAAAGTTGAATTGCCCTCGACTTTAATCTGCATTTGGTGAAAATATATGCAAACTGGTCTAAAAGATAAACCCAAACCCAGATTATACCGAATAAAAATGGCGTGGACAAGTTTGCAATTGCGCTCCTAATTACGTGTTTGGGATTGATCTCCTGTCTGACAGACGTATTGTGTTGAATTGCCATAAATGTCTGTTCAACAGCTGACTCACTCATCCCATTCTGTCGTGTCATTTGGTGCTTCAAACAAAACACGGTGTAGGTTTGGCATTGGGTTTAAATAGCGCTGGGTTTTGGAAGTGTTTAGTTTAGAGATACAGGGCAGAAACAGGCCCTTCCTGCCGACCAGCGATCCCCGCACACTAACACTATCCTACACACACTAGGGGCAATTTAGTTTTATGCCTAGCCAATTAACCTACAAACCTATGCATCTTTGGAGTGTGGGAGGAAACCGGAGATCCCATAGGAAACCCACGCAGGTCATGGGGAGAACATGCAAACATCGTATGGTCAAGCACCCGTAGCCGGGATCGAACCTGGGTCTCTGGCGCTGTGAGGCAGCAACTCTACTGCATCGCCACTATGCCGCTTGGACTGGAGTGGTCATGTGTTGGATCTTAAAATTACTGCCACATATAAACCTTCCACTTTCCAATAATTCTATCAATTTGAAAAGCCTGTGACCATTGGTTGTATTTTGGAATAGACTATTAAATGTTTCAATTTCCACCTAAAACTTCCAAAAAAACATTGTAGGATTTGGTTTTTCTGGTGTTATAGGAATACATTCTGATTTTCGGTTTTTAAAAAAAATGAAAGTAAATTGACTGCGCTTTTCAGTTTGTATATTGTATTCTGAAATAGTGCCTCAGAAATAATACAAGCATCAGTTTATCCCAGAGAACAAGGTTCTTCCATTTGTTATTCTGGTGACCACTTATAATCTATTGATCACGATTTTACAGCTTAGTTTGATTGTTTTACTGAAACTTGAATAATAGTGACAATCAAAATGAGCAAGATTTTAATGTTACAGTAAAATTCTTTGGTGTAAATTATTTAAGGCTCTTTCATCTTGAAGGAGATTATTTTGATTGTGTAGTGGCAATATCCCTTCAGACCAGCTCTGAAGTCTGAAGCCAGCCATTGACTGTTTATAATGTCATAAAAATGAACTGCAGATGTTGGTTTATACCAAAGGTAGACACAAAGTGCTGCAGTAAGTCAGCAGCATCTCTGGAGAAAATGGATAGGTGACGTTTCGGGTCTGGACCCTTCTTCAGACTCAGAGTCAGGGGAGAGGGAAACTAGAGGTATGGAAAGGTTCAGAACAATTCAGACCATTATAAAGAAAAACGAGCATCTCTGGAGAAAATGAAGAGGTGACTTTTCGGGTCTGGACCCTTCTTCAGACTGATTGTGGGGCGGGGAAACGGACAATGGAGATTGGGAGGGTGGGGATAAAAATCACAGCAAATCAGGGCCAGCAATAGTAACTACTTTTAACCTGTTTGTCTACAGGAGATCTGTGCACGTGGGTCTTATCTGAAGACACTTGCAGGATTCTTGATACTATTTTAGGTGAGATTAGCTAAATTAGGAGATGTCAAGTATTAAACTTTCTGTCCTGGTACAGCAAATGAATAGTAAATGTGTTTTTTTGGACATCTTTATTCTACTTTTAATATTGAATTTCCATTTATATTTATCTGTCATTAATCTCTCATGTGGGAGATTTTTTTCCCCCTTAAGGGGAGTTTTTTGTTTAAATTATCATTTTATATTTGAAAATTGCTTCAATTGCATGCACTGTTTGATGTTTGAAATGGCAAGTGCAGGATGCACCCATTTTCGAGAACTTTAGTCCGGTTTTGATTTAAGTAACAAGTTTCTTGTTTGTAATATGAAATTATTGTTCATAAGTTCTAGGAGCAGAATTAGGCCATTCAGCCCATCAAGTCGACTCTGCCATTCAATCATGGCCAATCTATCTTTCCCTCCTAACCCCATTCTCCTGCCTTCGCACCGACCCCATGACACGCGTACTAGAGTCATAGCGTGATACAGCGTGGAAACGGGCCCTTCAGCCCAACATGTCCCAGCTACACTAGTCCCACCTGCCTGCGTTTGGTCCATATCCCTCCAAACTTGTCCTATCCATGTACCTGTCTAAGTGTTTCTTAAATGTTGGGATAGTCCCAGCCTCAACTACCTCCTCTAGCAGCATGCTCCAGACACCCACCACCTTTTGTGTGAAAAAGTTACCCCTCGGATTCCGATTAAATCTTTTCCCCTTCACCTTAAACCTATGTCCTCTGGTCCTCGATTCACCTACTCTGGACAAGACACGCTGTGCATCTACCTGATCTATTCTAATGATTTAATATATGTGGAAACACAATTTTTTGGAAAGAATGGAGGCTTCAAAATTATCATCCACAAGTTCATTTAAGAAGTAAATAATATAGCAAAGGATCACACCCCATGCACTTGTCAAAGGAATGGGCTCTTTTAATAAGACTGCATGCAAATACTGGATTTAATGGCATAAGTGATAGACTGTAAATGTTAAGTTGTGCTAACAGTTATTTTTAAATTCGATATAAATGTTTCTTGATCTTTATGCATTGGGTAGATCTTGTGAATGTTGGTTTAGTTTAGAGATTTACCGAGTCCGGGCTGACCAGTGATTCCCTCACACTAACACCATCCTTCACACACTAGGGACAATTTACAATTTTACCAAGCCAATTAGCGTACAAACCAGTATGCCTTTGGAGTGTGGGAGGAAAATCCGCGCAGGTCACGGGGAGAACGTACAAACTCCATGCAAACAGCAACTGTAGTCAGGAATTAACCCGGGACTCTGGCGCTGTAAGGCAGAAACTCTACCGCTGCGCCCTATTATTTCCATTTTATTTTCCGAATCTCTTTTTTTTAATTCTTGCCTTGTATTTTTCTTTGATACTCTTCAGTTCTTACACACTGGTTTGGTCGTTTTGTTCAGACGTTGTGGCTTTTTATTCTCACTGACTGCTGATGGAAATCCTCAGTTATAACATAAACCTCTTATTACTCCGGAGAAAAGACATCAAGGTCACTGACCACTAACATATCGCAACAGGCAGAAATAATTTGATGCAGCATTTCCATTAAAAGGCACCAGCTATAAAATGACCTTTTCTGTTTGTGGTCTTAATACCTTTTTTTGTGAATTGGGAACATGTAATTTCGATGTTGTACATCCGCGGCGGTCACGGTGGTGCAGCGGTAGAGTTGCTGCCTTGCAGCACTTACAGCGCCAGAGACCCCGGTTCAATCCCGACTACGGGTGCTGTCTGTATGGAGTTTGTACTTCATCCTGTGACCGCATAGGTTTTCTCTGAAATCTTCGGTTTCAGGTTTCTAGGTTAATTGGTTTTTGTATAAATGTAAATTGTCCGTAGTGTGTTTAGGATAGTGTTAAGGGCCTGTCCCACTGTACGAGGTAATTCAAGAGCTTCCCGAGTAAAAAAAATAAAAATCAAACTCGTGGTAAGCACGTAGAATGTACGTAGCGGGTATGTCGGAGCTCGGGACGTCTCTTAGCGTCTTGTAACGCTAACGGCTGGTACTCGGGAAACGCGGTAAGCTCGTGAAGACTCGTGAAGATTTTTCAACATGTTGAAAAATGTCCATGAGAGCCCCGAGTACCTACAAGCGGCTATTACCATAATTCTCCAAGTTCGAATCAGGGGAAACTCGGGAGAACTCATGAATTAGCTCGTACAGTGGGACAGGGCCCTTTAATGTGCGGGAATCGCTGGTCGGTGGGGACTTGGTGGGACGAAGGGGCCTGTTTACACGCTGTATCTCTAAACTAAACAAAACTAATCTTTATGTACAATGCTAAATAAAGGGTTGTCTTGGGTCCGGCACTTGAAATTAAGCATGAATATCCATTTTCTAGAGGCTATTATTGGTACAAAGCTGTGTGGGAAGAGTTTAATCCAGGGGAAAATACGTCTTTTGATTTGCATTTTTTTGTAGTTTAAAAAAAAAGTTAATCTGTACAGACATGTTTCATTCAAATGGAATCTTTAATTTTTTTAATAAAATGTTTAAAATAAAAAATATTTTTGTATTTCAATAGTTTGAATTTGATTTAATATATTCATTGTCACCAAAATTATGTGATATTGCTTAACATCAGTACACATTTCATATTAGTTAACTGTTAGAGTAGAGATGTTCCGTTAATTTTTCTCATCAACTTGAACTCAAATGCATAGCATTTAGGATTTGTTGAGTCATTTAAATGTCTGATTTTTAAAACCGTATCAGTTTGAATAATTGCTTTGCCATGTTTCCCCATTGCAAATGTAACTGAGCAATGAGTTTGTCACGTGAAAAATGTGTAAATGCACAGTCTTTG
The DNA here is from genome assembly GCA_038087875.1 of Malacoraja senta. Classification (NCBI taxonomy): domain Eukaryota; kingdom Metazoa; phylum Chordata; class Chondrichthyes; order Rajiformes; family Rajidae; genus Malacoraja; species Malacoraja senta. The sequence continues at coordinate 192,635,833 of CM075978.1, forward strand.
CTGGAGCAGGGTATCTAATGTGTGTCTTATTCGTCAGGTTTGACTTTGCACGTTTTCATTTTTAACCTTTTATGGGTTAAGTTGCCGAAGGTGTCCGTTGAAACGGGGCATCTGTGTCCTGACTGAAGGATCAATCAGGTAGATGGATTGAGAAATAAACTGCATGAACTCAGAGGCAAGTGTACATTTAGAGAAGGTGAGCTCAATGTCAGATCAGACGCTGAGAGGAAAAATGAGCTTCAGTGAAGTTAAAAAAAAAACATTGAAGAAAAAATATTTTAAAAAATGTGGAAAAAACTTTAACTGTGGTGGGGAATTCTAGATCTTATTCCTTTCCCTGAAGCTGCTGTGTAAAATAACAGCATTACTATTAACCTCTTTGTTACTTTGAGACCAACATCTAACCCAATGTAAACCCTTACGGTCATGTCAGTACGCATCTCTCGTCTCCATATGTGCATGGTACTTTTTATTTCAGTTCAGTTTAGTTTATTGTCACGTGTTCTGAGGTACAGTGAAAAGCTTTTGTTGCGTGCTATTCAGTCCAATACTTAGCAAATATTCAGCTTGCAATTAGTTTCTTTCCAAAGGCAGTGTCAAATTTCATTCAAAGCAAATGAGTTGTAGGTTCATAAGTGATAGGAGAAGAATTAGGCCATTCGGCCCATCAAGTCTACTCTGACATTCAATCATGGCTGATCTATCTTTCCCTCTCAACCCCATTCTCCTGCCTTCTCCCCATAACCCCTGACACCCGTACTAATCAAGAATCTACCCATCTCCGCCATAAAAATATCCATTGACTTGGCCTCCACAGCCTTCTGTGGCAAAATGGCATGTCTTTCCAAACTTATGATAGCTTAATTATTTTGCCCCTGTCTTTATTCTGTTAATATCTTCATTGTTTCTTTAGCTCTTTGCATTTGTTTTCTGTACAATGTAAATTTTGTCTTAAATCAGCCGGAATTGCTAGATGACGCATCTGATGCATCAAAAGAGCAAAGAAATTAGTGTGGAAACATCAGATAGTGATAGAATTAGAAATTAGTTTAGTTTATTGTTAAGTGTACCGAGGTACAGTGAAAAGGTTTTTTATTTGCGTGCTATCCACTCAGTGGAAAGACTATACATGATTAAGATGCTGGAAATTCTTGATTTCAGAATGTAAGTGTTCAGCTGCCGTAGGCATTTTAGAACTGGCATTTTGCCAAGGAAACATAACGGATAAGTCTCTGTATTTACTTTCTCTCGTGTCATTGTTCAAAGTCTAAACACTTTTAAATGAACATGGAAGTAATAATTTCAATTGAATAACCTGCAATTTAAAAAAAAAATATTTTGCAATGAGTCCAAGTTCCAATTGGATGATTATTTTGACGATTTCCTTTGGTCGTTTATTATTTATTCCCTAAATTATCAATTTGACTCTTTGTCTTTAGCCTCCTGTTTAAACAAAAATACAAAACAGGTTTGTTATCTTTCAACTAAGAATCATACAGCATTTGGCGTAAGCATTGTTTCAGCAACTTCAGATCTTGGCTGCCTCTGACATTTTCTTACAGTCTGCCTTTTGACCTGAGGGAGATTTCTAATGTTGGGGAAGTGTTGTTGTGGACCTTGGAACTTTGCATAGAACATAGATTGGCTTTTTACCAGACTGCTGACCCACGTTGACTATTTTCTCTGATGAGCCTCCTTCGCTGTTTGTAATTTTTATTGCTTTAGTTGGCCATTTCCACTGTCTTTGTTCTTTGAATTGCATAATTTCCAGTTATTCTAAATTTTTCATTTTGTTTTGTTATGTCCTATCAAAGATTGTTTCCTCTTAGAGTCATAAACTCGTACAACATGGAAACGGGCCATTCGACCCAACTCGTCCATGCCGACCAAGGTGCCCTAGCAAAGCTAGTCTCATTTGGCCACACCCATCTGAACATTTCCTATCCATGTACCTGTCTAAGTATTTTAAATGCTGTTATAGTGCATGCCTCAACTACCTCCTCTGGCTGGACATTTCACATGCCCACCATCCACTGAATGGAAAAAAATTGCTGCTCAGTTTCCTGTTAAATCATTCCCCTCTCACCTTAAACTTATATCTTTATGGTTTTTGATTCCCCTATCCTGGGCATTCATTCTATCTATTTCCCTTATGACTTTATGCACCTCTACAAGATCACCCTGCAGCCTCCTGTGCTCCAAGGAATGAAGTCCTAGCCTTCCCAACCTCTTCCTTTAGCTCAGGTCCTCACGTCCTGGTCACATCCTCGTAATTATTCTCTGCACTCTTTCCAGCATAGCTCATAAGTTCGACGACCAGAATTAGGCTATTCGGTCCATCACGTCTACTCCGCCATTCGATCATGGCTGATCTATCTTTCTCTCTTATCCCCATTCTCCTGCCTTCCCCCCCATAACCCCTGACACCCTTTGTTCCAATCTTCCATTTTGGATAAGTGACATACATCTTAAATGTTGATTTTCCTTTTCTCCACTTTGTCAATGATATATTTGATATGTATAATGATACAAACAATTTTTTTGCAAACATTTTATGTATTAAAACAGCTCTAAAGATATAATCTAATAAAATAGAATATTGAGCATCAGGCAGGTATAACATAGTTGAGATAGACACAAAATGCTGTAGTAACTCAGCGGGACAGGCAGCATCTCTGGATAGAAGAAATTGGTGACGTTTTTGGTTGAGACCCTTCTTCAGGCTCAGTCTGAAGCAGGGTCTCGACCCGAAACGTCACCCATTCCTTCTCTCCAGAGATGCTGCCTGTCCCGCTGAGTTACTCCAGCATTTTGTGTGTAGGATTCAAGAGAGTGAGTTTATCTTCGGTGTAAAGCAGCATCTGCAGTTCCTTCCTACACTGAACATAGTTGAGAGTGGCCAATTAGGGATATGGACATCCCTGGTGTAGTGGTATTGTCAACATAAACTTCCTCTTGCAGTAAAAGCTCCAGATATTTAGCAGAAGCACAATGAAGCATGAACATCATTCTGCTTCTCATTACGTTTGTTATACGTGTTTGCAAGGATCAGTGTTTCGCAAAAAGAGATGCTGGGAGCACAATTTGCCAGCGATTCGCAAGAAGCATGGTATGTTTACTTTCAGCTATCTCCGCTTCTTGTGCATATATTTGCTTCGGCCGTTTATACTAATTGCAAGTGTTCTTTTTGGGTGTGTTTTCATTCCAAGTCAAAGGGATGATTTTTCCGGCATTCTGCGACTTCTGTCATGGAATTGTTCGTGCTGGGAGCACATATTGCAGGGAGCACCACTGTGATTTCAAAATGTGATCCCGGTGGGCAAAGGCCTGTGTTGGGAATATACATGTGGAAAACCAGCCCGATAGAATCAGAGTGTTGTGAATTAGAGTGACATGATGCGGCACGTTATTGTTTTGAAACATCCATTTTTCATAACCAGATGTTTGCATCATCTGAGGAAGCTACAGATTCATTTCTGCATCTTGCTAGTTAGAGCCGTTTTCTTAGTGAGGCCTGATTACGATCCATACGGAATGCTGTAGAGGGTTGCAGCAGTCAATTAATTTGGGGGGACTGAAAGTAGCACACCAATTCTGGTGACTCTCCCAAATTAGCAACCGGATGGGAGTTTGGTACACAGAAGCGCAGATGTTGGCATCTGTAACAAAATAAAATGAGAGCAGCTGGAAGAACTCAGCGAGTCGGGCAGTATCTGTGGAGGGAAATGGGCAGTCTGTGTTTTAGATCATCATCCTTCATCCAATTAGACACAAAAAGCTGGAGAGACTCAACGGGACAGGCAGCATCTCTGGAAGAGGAATGGGTAATGTTTCAGGTCGAGACCCTTCTTCAGGCTGAGAGTCGGGAGAGGGAGACTAGAGAAGGGTAAGGTGTGAAAACAACAGATCAAAGATGAAAAGGAAGTGTAGAATGTTTTATTGTTAGCTGAGGGGAAGGTGACATGGAGGCATACAATCTAAAATTTATCAGAAGGACAGTGAAACTAGTCGGAGAACTAGGGTGGGAGAAGGACTGAGAGAGAGTGATAACATCCAACAGGCTGCACAGTTTGCAGTCTTTTCCAATGGAAGGAACAGGGATCACTTTAACTGAATACCCTGTGTGATTGCATGGGGCTGTTTCTTGAGGATACTCCATGTTTCATTGCAAGGCCATCTTCTGATGAGGCACATTTTAGCCTTACAGCCTCCGAGCTGCCTCCTTGCTGGGAATGTCCAACTTTGAATGATCAGCATTTCTTGCATTTTTTATTTTAACTCTAATGTTTCACTCCTTTACATTCCTCTGGTAATTTCAAATAATTCTGAATTAATGTCTCCATCGGATTGACCTTTTGTTGCCCATTACCATGACCTTTCATCTTGCCCTAGAGCTCTTAATCTCATGTCAGCACACTCTTATTGCCAATCTGCCCACCACCCCAGTTCTCTCCATACCCCCCCCACCACCCTATTTCTCTCTACATTTAACTGTCCAGTATTGACAAAAGGTTCTTGATCTGAAACATTCATTCGTTTGTTTTCTTTCAACAGAGATGCTACCGAATCCATTTAGTTTCACCAAAATGTTCAGTTTATATGTAAAATGTCTAGCATTTACCATAGCTTGCTTTGTTTAGTCTTAGAACTAGAACAGTACAGAACAAGACCAGGCTCTTTAGCCCACAGTGTTTGTGCCGGACATGATGCCAAGACCTTCTCCTATCTACCTGCGCACAATCCATATCCCTCCATTCCCTGCCTATCCATGTGTCTAGCCAAAAGACTCTTAAACGCCACTTTCATAACTGCCTTGAGCACCACCCCTGGCAGCGCGTTCCAGGCACTCGCCACCCTCTGTGTAAATAAAAATCTCCTTGCCATGAGATCTTGATCTTGCTTTGGTTTTTAAGCCACCACACGTGTACACTTTTTAGGAGAGCTCACTGACTAATGAGAAGGAATAGATGAATCTTATTTTTTAATGCTTTTTACCTACCTTTAGAATGCAATTGGTAGCGATGTACCACAGGTGTAAATAACGAGACTCATGACAGAACCAGCAGGAAGTTTGTGCATCGTGTGTAATTGATCACTCTGACACGCTGTTTATTTTCTCCATAGCCGCTGAAAGTGCCCGATGGTCTTCTCATTTTGCAGCCTGCCTTCAAGTTTAATTTAGTTTTGAGATACAGTATGGATATGGGCCCTTTGGCCCACCGAATCCACACCGGCCATCGATCACCCATTGGTACCAGTTCTACGTTATCCCACTTTCTCATCCACCCCCCCTACGTATTAGGCGCAATTATATGAAGGCACGTTAACCTACAAACCCGCACTTCTTTGGGATGTGTGAGGACAGCGGAGCACCCGGAGGAAACCCAGGCAGTCACTGGGAGAACCGGGAGATACTGTGGCGCAGCGGTAGAGTTGCCGCCTTACAGTGCTTGCAGCGCCGGAGACCCGGGTTCGATCCCGACTACGGGTGCTGTCTGTATGGAGTTTGTACGTTCTCCCCGTGACCGCATAGGTTTTGTCTGAGATCTTTGGTTTCCTCCCACACTCCAAAAGACGTACAGGTATGTAGGTTACTTGGCTTGGTGCACGTATAAATTGTTCCTAGTGTGCGTGTGTAGGATAGTGTTAATGTGCAGCGATCACTGGTCGGTGCGGACTCCGTGGGCCGAAGGGCCTGTTTCCATGCTGCATCTCTAAACTAGACTAAACTAAACGTACAAACTCCACACGCAGGCCGAGGTCAGGATTGAAGCTGTGTCCCTGGAGCTGTGAGGCAGCAGTTCTACCAGCTGCAAATAAAAGTCTTTTGTTGGTTGGCTGATCTTTCTCCCAAAGAATGTTCCCTTAATATTGGGGTCCAAAAAGTATCTTATCCAGTGTGAAGAGCTGGTATCGCTAGGTGACTTCTTGGATGGGATGTGGCATTCAGAAGTTCCTAATATTGCCAGTGTTGGAAGCAGATGAAGTCTGGATCTCATTGGTAGGTTGGAATTCAGCCAAGTAGTAGCTTTCCACTTCATCCCTTCAGAGTTGGCATCGAGTAGTCTTTCGAGAAATTAGTGAAAGATACTTTGAAATAGATCGTGCATTGATCAAACCAGTCCACGTATACTTTCACATTGATGGAATTATGGATAATTGATTGTTGGGATTGTGGGATTGAAGCCTAGCTGTCGGATTTTAAATTAGATTCGTTGTGATATCTTGTTTTATCGGGGTATATCTGTTTCCTTAAATAAATGTTTTTGGATAAACAATGAGGGCTGATAAACCTTCGGGGACCGGCTGTGAGCAGTTTCTGTGCTTTGCAGTGCAAAGGAACCAAATTAAAGAAATACCCGAGGGAAGACTTAAAAAATCTTTTTGAGTTTTACCGCACTGTTTGTCAGATCTTTGTATAAAAGAAAGTAGACTTACTTTTTTAATGTTTTATTTTCTAATTCACAAAGGCTTGGCTGTAGAATGATTGCAGTTCAAACATTTGCAATCCTTTTCAGAACACTGGAGCATGGAAATGATTTGGTTTGAGCGTGTTTTAATTCCAATTACTGTATTAAGATTTTTGTTTTAAAAAAAACAAGGGGTAGTACAGTGGCACAGCGGTGGAGTTACTGCCTCATTGCGCCAGAGAATCTGGTTTGATCCTGACTACGGTCGCTTGTCCGTAAGGAGTTTGTCCGTTCTCCCCGTGCCCTCATGGGTGCTCTCCGAGATCTTCGGTTTCCACCCACACTCCAAAGATGTACAGGTTTGTAGGTTAATTGGCTTGGTGTCATTGTAAATTGTCCCAAGTGTGTGTAGGATAGTGTTAATGTGTGGGGATCACTGGTCGGTGCAGACTCGATGGGCCAAAGGGCCTGTTTCCAAAGGGCGCTCTACCTCTAAAACTAAATATTCATTAGGATCCTTGCCTATCTCCTGCAACTCCATATGTAGATGACTATCTAGCCCTTCTCCCCCTTAATATGCTTATAAATTCTTTTTGGATTCTCCTTAATCATTGTCATAGCTATCTCATGCCCCTTTATGCCCACTTGATTTCCTTCTTAAGTATGCCCTTCAATCCCCCATACGCCTCCGCTGCAAGTAAGAATTCCGTTGTTCTGTTTTCAGGACATATGCAGCTAACACTATTGACCCATCTGTGGAAGGGTCTCGACCCGAAACGTCACCCACTCCTATCCGGAGATGCTGCCTGTCCCGCTGAGTTACTCCAGCAGTTTGTGACTATTGACTGTTCCCCAGCTGCCTGTACCTGATTGAGGCTTCCATTATTTTTCCTGACTAGAGCTTCAATTTCTTTCGTCATCCAGCCTTGTTTCGGGTTCATTCTGTTAAATTCAGTCCAGACCTTGGGTGCTATACATGTGGAGTTTGCAGATTCTCCCTGAGATTGCCTGGGTTTCCACAGAGTGCTCTGGTATCCAACTACATCCGAAAGAGGTGTTGGTTGGTAGGTTAATTAGGGTGAAGAAGGGGCCAGACTGGAATCTGTGCCCATCACGCTGAGGCTGCCTGACCCACTGAGTTACTCCAGCAGTTTGTTCTACACAAGATTCCGGCATCTGCAGTTCCTTGTTTTTAGGCTTAGTATCAAACCGGGACCTTAATAGTCGGTAGAAACAACAAAAAAAGCTGGTGTATCTCAGCGGGACAGGCAGCATCTCTGGAGAGAAGGAATGGGTGTCGTTTCGTGTCGAGACCCACCTTCAGATTCTCAGACTCTTCAGAAACGTCACCCATTCCTTCGCTCCAGAGATGCTGCCTGTCCCGTCGAGTTACTCCAGCATTTTGTGTCTTATCTTCTGTATAAACTAGCATCTGCAGTTCCTTCCTCCACCTTAATGGTCGGTGTGGACTTGGTGAGTCAAGGTCTTGTTACAGTGCTACATCTCTCTATGGTTCCGTGACTTGAGTAAATTAAGTTCTCTTCAATGTTTTGCACTGGGTGAAATATTCATCTTTGCTCCTATTTTAAAAAGAAAGGTAGGCTTGCTGAAAGGAAGAACCTGTCTCCACTGACTGCATGCTCACCTTCTGAGAGAATCTATTTCTGAAGCCACTGTCTTGAAGTTATTGAATCGTAAAAACAGGCCCCTCAGCAAAGTCATGGTTTACACTCATCCTACATTAATCTTATTTTGTATTTGCTCCACATTCTCGTCAACTCCCCACAGATTTTATCACGCATCTACACACTGGGGGCTAATTATAGCGGCCAATTAACCTACCTACCAACACCTCTTTGGGATGTGGGAGGAGACCAGAGCACACTGAGGAAACCCATGCAGTCTTGGAGAACATGCAAACTCCACACAGATAGGTACGGATTTACCTAGGTCAGTGGCACGGAGGCGGGAGGCTCCGTTAGCTGTTCCACTACACCTCTCTCAGGCGAATAATCTCCATATCAAAGATAGACACAAAATGCTGGACTAATGCAGCGGGTCAGGCAGCATCTCTGGAGAACATGGATAGGTGACGTTTCAGGTCTGGACCTTTCTTTAGTCACATCTCCATATCAACATCTGTATTGTAGTGTGGGTACAGACCTGGTGTTAAAGTATGAATTATTGCAAGAACTTTTGTCTGAGGCTCCCTTGTTTTGTGTCTTTATTTCCTTCCTCTCTTCACTTCGATGATTGCAACGTCTAGTTTGTGGGCAGATTAAATGTCTTTCCAAAGGATGATGCAGATTATGACAAAAAATAAGTGGCGATTCTTGGAAATTGACAATTTTTTACAAAACTGCATTATAGTGCGACCTCCTGTTTAATTAAGGGTAATATTACCAAGTTTTCATAAGCAATTAGAAGAAAGGTGTTATAGTAACCAATCTCGAGCGAACAGTACATTTTAAGAAAGGTACTTCAGGTTTTTTGTGTAATATTATAAGAAAGATGAAGCGATTTGACCTTTAAACCACTAGCAAGGGATCTGAACTAAGTCATTCAAATACATTTATAGATTGTCAGCAGTCTAAAGGTTAGGGTTTGCATTGATTTTTCTAATAGTTTTGACATCCATCTTGAGGAGAAGAACTTCATGTCTTGTAGTTTTAGGATTCCGTATTACAACCTGTGTTAATCCAGAGGACATAAGTTTAAGGTGACGGGGGAAAGATTTATAGGATTATGAGGGATTTACTTTTTCCACACATAGGGTGGTGGGTGTATGGAACGAGCTGCCAGAGGAAGTAGTTAAGGCAGGGACTACCCTAACGTTTGAGAAACATTTAGACAGGTACATGGATAGGACAGCTTTAGAGGGAAGTGGGGCAAATGCAGACCGGTGGGACTAGTGTAGATGGGAAATGTTGGTCGGTGTGGGCAAGTTGGGCCGAAGTGCCCGTGTTTCCATGCTGTAGGAATAACTAAATTAACCTATCATAGTCTTGATCTTGTTGACAGCTTGAAAGTTATGCAGGAAATAATGCAAACCTTAAGTATCCAACGCATGTGATACTTTTATTTATCAATTTAAACAAAAAGTAAATTCAACTTATCCAAGGTAGATGAAAATGCTGGAGAAACTCAGCGGGTGAGGCAGCATCTATGGAGCGAAGGAAATAGGCAACGTTTCGGGTCGAAACCCTTCTTCAGACTGAAGAAGAGTTTCGACCTGAAACGTTGCCTATTTCCATCGCTCCATAGATGCTGCCTCACCCGCTGAGTTTCTCCAGCATTTTTGTCTACCTTCGATTTTCCAGCATCTGCAGTTCCTTCTTCAACGCTTCAACTTATCCAATTTTTGCACTTTTCCCCCCCAATATTTTCTACATTCTGGTTTGTTTTTCTTTTGTAGAAATGACACCATCTTAAGGATCGACTGACAACCAATTGCCTTGGCAAGATTCTGAATATTTAAGATTTTATTCCAGCAGAAATGCATGAATTGCTGTTATTTCCATTGAGATGAATTAAAATGTATTACCAGTCAGAATAATTAAATAATAAACTCCACATTAAATCTATTAAATCTTACTATCCTTCTCTCCTTCCCATATTTATTCTTTTGAATGATTATAATGCCATACAGGTGCTCACAATAGAATAAACTAGGTGAAAGGCAATATAAAGGAATAGCATGTGTCATTGAGTCTCCAAAGGTCATGTTAAGGCAAAGGTCTGAAACGTTTGGTAATACATCATGAAAGCTTTTGACCCATTTATTGTATTATGCAGTTCACAAGCTGCCTTTGTCCTTGGCTTTGTGGGAATTCCTCCTTTTACGATAGATACATGGTATTTGTTCCGGGACTGGTCCAGGAACACCGAGGCCCTGTACAAGAAGGGACAGAGCCGGCTGTACATTTTGAGAAGGCTCCGCTCCTTCATCGTCTGCAGTAAGATGCGACAGATGTTCTACCAATCGGTGGTAGCCAGTGCCATTTTCTTCGCTGTCGTGTGCTGGGCCAGCAGGGCCATTGATGCCAACAGGATCACAGGGCTGCCAACTCTCACGCTTTGAGCGTGAGACTCACTCATTTCAGCAAATTCTCACGCTGAAGACAGAATTCTCACGCTGTCTTCAGTCCCTGCACAGCAAGGATCCTATAGCAGAGCTATACGATCTTTGCTGCACAGTTTGTCTCTTTGCGCCACGACAGCGATCTGTACGGTCTGGGGAAGCGCGTCGGTTGGCGGCTGTGAGTGATGTCGCGTCTCTTCTCTCTTGGTAGGATGTGCAGCCGCCGGGTGTCAGCGCCTCTGTGTGCCGACTGTGAGCGCTGCGCTGCCGGCCACCGCTGCAGCCTCGCTCCCTACCTCCCTCCTTCTGCCCTTCAACTCACACGGCAGCGCCAGCGCCGCCAATCCACGCTACACTGTGCTGCCAGACTCCCCATTGGGCGGCCGGGGAGAGAGAGGGAGGGGGGGGGGGGAAGAGAGAGAGAGAGAGAGGGAAAGAAAAAAAGGGAGGGATGGAGGCAAAGAGAGACAAGGGGAGGGAATGTAGAAAGGGGATGAAGGAAGGAAAGGAGAAAGGGAAGAAAGAGGGAGGGTGAGGAAAAAGTGTGGGAAGGGGAGAAAGAGGGGGGATGGGGGCGGGAGGAAGGGGAGGAGGGAGGGAGGGGGAAGGAAAGGTGTGTGCGTGTGTGCTTGTGTGTCTGTCTCCCTTTGTGTGTCTCCTTGTGTATGTGTGTGTCTCCCTGTGTGTGTCTGTGTGTCTCCCTGTGTGTGTGTGTGTATGTCTCTGTGTGTGTGCGTGTCTCCCTGTGTGTGTGTGTGTGTGTGTGTCCTTTGAGCGTGAGAGTCACGCATTTCAGCCAATTCTCACGCTGATGACAGAATTCTCACGCTGTCTTCAGTTCTTGCACAGTTTGTCTCTTTTGCGCCACATCACAGCGATCTGTGTGGTCTGCGGAAGAGCGTCAGTTGGCGGCTGTGAGTGACGTCGCGTCTCTTCTCTTCTTTCTTGGTTGGATATGCAGCCGCCGACAACATGAAGCAGCCCGAGATAGAACTAACCAGGTGAATTGGTTGTAAAACATGGGGGGATCACATTGAGGCCAAACATCTAGGACAGGGTTCGGCAACCTACGGCACACGTGCCGCATTCGGCCCGTAACCCGAAAAACTACGGGGTTTTTTCAATTTGTTTTCGCGGGGTCGGGGCAGGCGAGCCGACCTGAGAACTGCAGCCAGTCCCTGGGACGCGAGCTGATCTGGGAATGGCAGCCAGTCCCTGGGCACGCAGAATGCCAACTTGATCATTATGGATAAATTGGGCCAGCCATGTACATGTTGTATAACTCTGACTCTATGCAGATCTGAATAGGCTTAGAATGACCATTTAAGCAAAATTGCCCTCACTTTCCCCATTTTGATTCTTGACATTAATATCCCTTTGCTCTGTTAACAGCGTTAGTACTAATGAGGTAGAGTCAGGAAAGGGAATGTTATTTTTTTTTTAGCTTTAATTTGTTAGTCGATTTTTTGTTGACTGCCATAATTTCTGAAATGGTCTTAAAGTAACTTAACTGTTATAAAGCAGTAATAAGTGATTTTTGTCCAAACAATTGGAACTTGCATAAAATGTTTGCATTATTAGCAGGGCTGCCAACTCTCACGCATTGAGCGTGAGATTCACGCATTTCACAAAATTCTCATGCTCTCACGCTGATCACAAAATTATATAATGAGAATAGGACCTGTTTTGCTTAACAAATAGTGTAGGAAGGAATTGCAGATGCTGGTTTAAACAGAAGATAGACACTAAAAACTAGAAAAACTCAGCAGGACAGGCAGCATCTCTGGAGAGAAAGAATGGGTGATGTTTCGAGTCGAGACCTTCAGCCTGAAGAGGTTGAAAACCAGCCATAAAACACAATGACTGGACAGAAATCAGAATCATGTGTTCATCTTTATTCACGTGACACTATAATAAATATATTACAGAAAAAATAATTTAATGGGGTAGCACAGTGGCGCAGTGGTAGAGTTGCTGCCTTACTACCACATGGGTTTTCTCTGGATATTCCGGTTTCTCCCATATCCGAAAGAAGTGCAGGTTTGTAGGTTAATTGGCTTCTGTAAATTGTCCCTGGCGTGATGGATGGAACTAGTGTATGATAGATTGCTGGTCGGTGTGGACTTGGTGGGCTGAAGGGCCTGTTTCCACATATATTTTTGATATATATATCTTAATTTCATTGAATCATATATGATTGAATATGTGGCATTATTTTCGTCTTGTTTTCTATAGTCAAAGGGTAGGGTTGGTTCATTTATTTGAGCAGTGATGGAAGTCCGACTCTTGCCTTGTTTCTCTGTTTTTTCTATATATATATATATATGCATAACAGCATGAATTATAATCAGATTTCCATACATGAATATAGTCATTAATGTGCTGCACCTGTTGATCAGAGCCTGCTCTATTGTGGAATGTAATTAGGAATGTAATTTAGCCTATCCTTATACGTAATCAAATTTAAAGCATAAATGTTGCATTCAAGTGTAAGTTAAAAGACTCGCTACAGTATGCACCAGATTGCACAATTTCAAGCTGAAAAATGCGAAAGCTCCATATCGTGGGAGGGGGGACACCCTCCCACACCCCCCACCCATCGGTCACTACGCTCCCTCGCAATTTCTCACTCTAAACTCTCACCCAATGTTGGCAGCCGTGGGATCAACAAACTCATCAGGAAGGCTGGCTCCGTCCTGGAGGCGGAGTTGGATTCACGGGAGGTGGTCTTGGAGGGGAGGATGCTCCTCAAACTGCGGAGCATCCTGGACAATACATGACACACTGGTCAACCTGAGGAGTACCTTCAGCAACAGACTGGTTCCACCAAGATGCAGCACAGAACGCCACAGGAGATCCTCCTTCCCTGTGGCCATCAAACTGTACAACTCCTCCCCCTTCTGTCACAGAGTTGACTGAGACTGACTCCCCTCCCACCGACCCCTTCCCTCCCCCCCCAAATCTTTGCACATCCCCAGTCCTTTCCACTTGTCACTTTAATTCATGTTTCATGTATTTTGTATTTTATGACTGTTGGCAGATTAATTTCCCTCCTGGGATAAATAAAGTTCTGTCGTATCGTTTTACCAAGTAAAACTAGTTGGCCACTGTGGTCATGAATAACATAATTGTTTCACTTAAGTTCATTGAAACAATGTAACACACTTCATAAGATCACATATGTTCACAAGTTATAAGAGTAGAATTAGGCCATTCGGCTCAATGAGTCTACTCCGCCATTCTATCATGGCTGATCTCTACCTCCTAATCCCATTTTCCTGCCTTCCCCCCCCCCATACCCCTTGACACCGTTCTAATCAAGATTTTGTCTATCTCTGCCTTAATAATATCCACTGACTTGGCCTCCACAGCCCTCTGTGGCAATGTTCCACTGATTAACCACCCTCTGACTAAAGTTCCTCATCTCCTCCTTTCTAAAAGTGCACCCTTTAATTCTGAGGCTATGACCTTTGGTCACATGGCTAATAATGTTGTTGATTGAGGTACTTTGCAAATGTTAAATAAATTATGCGCTGTTGATAAAAACCTTTGTACAATTGGCAATTCCTATAACCGGCACATGAGAGTTTTTAGTGGTAGGAAAGAACTGCATATGCTTGTTTAAATCGATGGTAGACACAAAATGCTGGAGTAACTTAGCGGGACAGGCAGCATCTCTGGAGAGAAGGAATGGGTGATGTTTCGGGTCAAGACGTCTGAAGAAGGGTCTTATAAATTTAGATCCAGTGAATCAATTAATTAATGCAATATCCATAACATGCTTTGCAGTAGAACTGGTGGGTCGGTCAGGCAGCATCTCTGGCGAAAACGATGGGTGACATTTCGGATCGGAACCCTTCTTAAGACTGAACAGTCTGAAGGGTGGAATGCTGGTGCAGTCTTAGAGTTGCTTCCTTATGGTGCCAGCGACCCGGGTTCGATCCTGACTACGGATGCTTGTACAGAGTTTGTACATCCTCCCCGTGACATGTGTGGGTTTTCTCCGGGTGTTCCGGTTCCCTCCAACACTTCAAACACGTGCAGGTTTGTAGGTTAATTGGCTTTGGTAAAATTGTAAATTGTCCCTAGTGTGTGTAGGATAGTGTTAGTGTGCAGGGACTCGGTGGGCTGAAGGGCCTATTTGCTCACTGTATCGCTGAACTAAACTAAACTAAGATGCTGTCTGACCAGGCTGAACAGTCAGAGGAATGAATGGTCTCAGACCGAAATGTCACCCATCCTTTTTCTGCCGCGCTGCTGAGTTACTCCAGCATTTTGTGTCTATCTTCGGTGTAAACCAGCATTTGCGGTTCCTTTCTACACAAGCTTCTTCTAGGTGGGGATGGAAATTGAATTTCTGCAGCTAAAACCATGCTGATAACAGGTCTGGGAATGTTGCAAGTCAAGAACTGATGCCCAGAATTTTTACTAACATTGTAAATAGTGACAAATGAGGAGAAATATAATTATATTTGGTTAAATTTAGATAATGCCAAATGTAATGTAGGCAATTCTTGCAACTGTACCATGTTTAATTTAATAGCCAAATGATGTCAGTGGGAGGTAACTATGGATTCTCTGCAAAGGCTTCAAGTAGCTAATCAGTTGTTGCACACAGAAAACATCCAGTTTTCTGATTGAAGTTATTTTGACACAACATCTTAGAATCTGAGTCTGCTGAAATGAATTGTCTATCCAAAAATCATACTTAATGTCTGTACACAAATGTTTCCTGAACAAAATGTAGAGCCATATAATTTCATTCCAAATCATAAACAAAACAAAACAGTAATCGTAAACTAAAATAATTGTACTTTTTTTTGCAGGGAAATGGGTCCAGATTCTTTAAAATATGTCGTGATATTAATACAAAGGTTGACACAAACTGCTGGAGGTACTCAAGCGGGTCAGGCAGCATCTCTGGAGAACATGGATTGATGATGTTTCGGGCCGTGGACCCTTCTTCCTGAGTCTGAAGAAGGGTCCCGACCTGAAAGGTCACTGAAATATTTTCTCCAGAGATGCTGTCTTACCCGCTGAGTTACTCCAGCATTTTGTGTCTATCCTTGGTATAAACCAGCATCTGCAGTTTCTTTTTCTTACATAATACAAAGGTAGTTCATTCCAGGAAAGTAACAATTGTGTTCAAGTTGCTCAATAGTGACGAGGATGTGGAAATTGATGCGCATTTGAGTACATCCTGGTGCTTAATAAATGCTGGATTTCCAAGAAATTTCATGTGCAGATTATGATGTATTTTGGGATCTGGATCCTGGATTGTCAGGGCAAGAAGCAAAGATCTAATACATGCCATGGCATGGTATATATTGCCATAGTACGTAAAAACAGAATTATTGCACATGTTACAGCTGTAGTCGTCTGGATTTTGCTAATGGGCCAGTGAATGAAAGTGCCATCATTTGCAGTGGCATCTAAATGGCAATGTAGATAGGTCTGCTGCATACACTTAGATGAACATGGGAGAGGCATTCTTAGATAGATTCATAGAGCATAGAAACAGGTCCTCCGGCCCAACTTATTAATTTATTGAAAGATACAGCATAGAAACACCGACCATCGATCACCCGTTCACACCCACTTGTCATCCCACTTTCTCATCCACTCCCTGCACACCAGAAGCAAATTATAGCAGTTAATTAACCTACAAACCAGCACGTCTTTGGGATATGGGAGGAAACAGGGAGAACATGCAAACTCCGCGCAGACAGTCAGGTTCGAACCCGGGTCTCTGGAGCTGTGAGGCAGCGGCTCTACCAGCTGCGCCACTGTACCACTCCTAATTGTTAATTGTGATATTATTAGCTAATTTGCTTATTTTCTCAAAAATCTTTAAATAGTTTTAATTTTTTTTAAATATGTTTACGTTTCAGAACAGCTTTGACATTCGGTGAAAGCTTAGAGCAAGGCTTAGCTGATTGTCAATGTGTACAGCAAGGCGTAGCTGATTGTCAAAGTATACGGGGGGGGGGGGGGGTTTGCGGCAGGGCTTGGCCAGTGACCGCTTGGCAGTCTTTTTACTGTCATAGCTTTGCTAATGGAGTCAGGATGCTGTGGGCCATTTGCTTGAGGATCAGGTTAAAAGAGGCATGTAGTGAGAATATCATTTACAAAAGAAGACATGTACGGATCAATGTAGTTTTTTTTTTAATCTCCTGTCGAAATCATCGTCTGCTCAACAGGTGCAATGGTACTTTATTCTCATGCACCCAGGTACAGTGACATGTCTTTTTTTGCATACTGTACAGTAAAAACCTTACTAGGACAATCATACTTAAATACAAAAGTGTAGAACTTGTAGGTTACACTGAGGCAGTACATAAGAGTCGCCACGTTTCCAGCACCATTTTGTATGATTCAAGTCCAATTAAATGACAATCAAACAATGAAATCTAAATCACTGTAGAATCTTTTTGGTGCTCAAATGATGAGGTGTGCAACAAAAGTCCATAGTTGTTAAAAATGTAGAGTCATCTCATGATACCTTGATCGTCTTTGGCTAACCATTTGGTTTGTTCTGCTTGCAATATGAACTTGGTCCACGAAAAAAAGAGGAATGCTATGCTTCACTTATTTTACTTTTGTAGGATCACCGATAAAGTTCCAAATATTATTGAATACGGTTTGGCAGGCCAACGCCAACTTGCATTGATATTTCCACTTGAATCTGTGCTGTTTTGCTCAAACTTGATCGAGAATATTAGAAAACGAAGAATCAAAATGTCTGCAATAGTTTCTCGATTTTTAATATAGCAGTAAGAAACTCATTATCTGGTTGTTAGGATGCTCATTTGCAAACCACTGCTGTGGTATGATTAATACGTAGTTAATCAGAATCAAAGAGGTTGTGATATGGAACTTCTGGGTCCCATGTGGTTCTAATTTAGTCATGTTTAATAATATATTGTCGGTGAGAGACCCAAAATTCCAACCTTCAGTATGTTGGAAATTATTATAACAGTATTATAATATTCTGCTTGGGTTGACATGAATATCCATTGGGGCTGAGGATGGATGCTTTCATCGTAGATTTTTCAACGAATGGCATCTACATTTTTGTTGATGATGATTACAAAGTCTTTGAATTCTGCCTTCCAAATTTTGGTTGCTTAAAATCCACTTTTTTATTGACACAAAATGCTGGAGGAACTCAGCAGGTCTGGCAACATCCAGGGCAGGCGATGTTTCGGGTCGGGAACCTTCTCCAGACCCATTTCCCTCCATAGACGCTGCCTGACCTGCACTCTCTTGTGTCTCCATTTCTCATTGATACAAACAGTTTTCTGCTCAACATCTCATATTTTGAGTACCACAAAGATTTGGATTTCATTGAATGGAGACACAAAAAGCTGGTGTAACTCAGCGGAACAGGCAGCATCTCTGCAGAGAAGGAATGGGTGACGTTTCGGGTCGAGACCCTTCTTCAA
Organism: Malacoraja senta; assembly: GCA_038087875.1. Taxonomy (NCBI): domain Eukaryota; kingdom Metazoa; phylum Chordata; class Chondrichthyes; order Rajiformes; family Rajidae; genus Malacoraja; species Malacoraja senta. Next base: position 192,653,769 of record CM075978.1, read on the forward strand.
TTGATTTCATTGTTTGATTGTCATTTAATTGATGTCAGCTGGCAACATTGCAAATATGTTTTATTTTCCACGTTGTACCTAACGATTTGCTCTGTGCCTTTGGAAGTTAGATCGCTTGCAAGAAGGTTCAGATTTTGTGCACCTTTGTTTAGTTTAGAGATACAGCACGGAAACAGGCCCTTCGGCCCACCGAGTCCACTACGACCAGCAATCCCTGCACATTAACACTATCCCACACACACACACACACACAGGACAATTTACAAATTTTCCAAACCTATTAACCTACAAACCTGTACGTCTTTGGAGTGTGGGAGGAAACCGGAGATCCCGCAGATAACCCTGGCGGTCACGGGGAGAATGTATAAACTCTGTACAGACAAGCACCCGTAGTCAGGATCGAACCTGGGTCTCTGGCACTGTAAAGCAGCGACTCTACCACTGTGCCACCGTGCCACTCCTTCATTTTAAAAATGAATCCGAGGCTTTTTAGTTGAACATTGAGCTCCATCAGCCAATGGTGGAAAGCAGTAGTTACAGTCAACATTGTAAACCAAACAAAAGTATAAATTTGAAGAAACATACACTTTTCCGTTCCGTCATGAAGATTGTCGCAGTTAAATCTGTGAATGCAATAGTTGGCTGCAGTGGAGAAGCGAGGATTATTTGAGATGTTAGTGTTTATTGGTCCTTGGCTTCCCATGCCTTGAAAGCCTTTGGCAGAATCTGCAGGTACCTCACTGAATGGGATTGATTTACCACATGAAGTATCGCTGTGTTTACACGTGGCCAGGATATATTGTGTAACATTAGTTTAGTTTAGATGAACAGCGCGGAAACAGGGTCTTCGGCCCACCTAGTCCGCACCGATCAGCGATCCCCGCACATTAACACTATCCTACACACACACGAAGGACAATTTTTATATTTACACGGAGCTAATTAATCTACAAACCTGTACGTCTTTGGAGCGTGGGAGCAAACCGGAGATCCCGGAAAAGCCCCACGCAGTTCACGGGGAGAACGTACAAACTCCGCACAGACAGCACCCGTAGTCAGGATAGCACCCGGGTCTCTGGCGCTGTGAGGCAGCAAATCTACCGCTGTGCCGCCGTTAAGATTACCTGCAGATTAGTGATAACAAGGATGGATGTCGTATTTAAACTACCTCTAATACAATAACTTATACTGTGCTGAAGATATTGGAAAAATGAAGCAATGAAATATTAACTTTTTTCCAATTCTAATTGCTGTGAATCTTGCTTTTCAAAATCAGCAGGAACTGAATCATGCTGCACAAATTTGGCTTGGGCACAAAAGTTTATTTTGTGTCAATAATAAAGTAAACAAAACTGAAAAGAGTCTTGTGTTTGTAGCATCCAGTTTGCCCATATGATCTGAATATTAATATGATACCCAAAAATTCATTTCTGATATGATTTTGCAACCACATTGTTCTGAATCATTCCAGGTGCTGTTCTGTCACAGCGGATAAATTTCTAGCTTTTAATAATGTAAAATGCTCAAACCAAGCATGATTATCTGAAGATGAGCCGGACGTAGAGTGCTACATAACTGAATACCAGTCTGAAGAAGGGTCTCGACCCGAAACGTCACCCAGATACTGCCTTGCCCGCTGAGTTACTCCAGCATTTTGTGTCTACCTTTAACTAAATATCAAAACTGTTTCCACAATCAGGAGCTGGGTACAAAATGCTGGTGTAACTCAGAGGGCCGGGCAGCATCTCACTAGGTGGCGTTTCGTAAACTGAATGTTCTTAGAATGTGTATAAGTTGCTGGTCCTGGCAGTTTCATTAAGCTCAGTAGAATATCAGGTCAAGAGTGTTTAATTGTCATATTTACTGAAACTGAACAATACTATGATTACTTGCAACAACCTAACAGGCCTGTAAACACGATACTCATGGATACCAACTGATAAGCAAGAAAAGTCAACAGATTAAAAATGATGAATGTTGAGATTATTCAAAAGTGGAATTCCTATGCTCATTGGCATGACAAATGGACCCATTCCTTCTCTCCAGAGATGCTGCCTGTCCCGCTGAGTTACTCCAGCATTTTAGACAATAGGTGCAGGAGTAGGCCATTTGGCCCTTCGAGCCGGCACCGCCATTCAATATGATCATGGCTGATCATCCCCAATCAGTACCCCGTTCCGTCAGTCTGAAGAAGGGGTTCGGCCTGAAACGTTGCCTATTTCCTTCGCTCCATAGATGCTGCTGCACCCACTGAGTTTCTCCAGCATTTTTGTGTACCATCCCCAATCAGTACCCCGTTCCTGCCTTCTCCCCATATCCCCTGACTCTGCTATTTTTAAGAGCCCTATCTAGCTCTCTCTTGAAAGCATCCAGAGAACTTGCCCTCTGAGGCAGAGAATTCCTCGTCTATGTTCCAAGTGGCTTACTCCTTATTCTTAAACTGTGGCCCCTGGTTCTGGACTCCCCCAACATCGGGAACATGTTTCCTGCCTCTAGCGTGTCCAAGTCCTTAACAATCTTTGTGTCTATCTTTGATTTAAACCAGCATCTGCAGTTCTTTCTTACACGGCTCTTCAATTAGTATGTGTAGTTTAATAAAAGGCAATTTTAACCTCTGTGTAATTTTACATTGGTTATAGGATTTCTGTGTTAAATGTTTTGAAATACCATCTCTATGTACAATTAGGCTCCCTCTTTGTGAGAGATCCTAAATGTGATTCATTTGAAAATATGCTGAGGTGTTTTATTTTCCTATTGGGTTAAACCTGGAAAACCTAAAACCTTGGTGCTGCTGAAATGTTATTCAAGTTTTGCTGCAAGGTAGAATATGTAATCAAAATATATTTGTGATTGTAGCAGTCGGTGTGAAAGGCTCAATATAATGTAGTTACTGTGTCACGTAGTGCTCCCCCTACTGGACATGTGAGTATTGCAGCTGTTTATGGAGAATGCCAAAAGACAAGGTCAATACACTGCCAGTATTTGGCATGCAGACAGGATAAATGATGTCGTTATTGGGATGGATTCAAACCTTTGTTTTACCAATGGATGTATGGGAGAGAGGGAGAGGGAGAGGGTGTGGATTCTTGATGTGGCAGGCATGGGTATTTTGTTGAAGGAATAATGGGGCAGTTTCAATTATTCTGCTGTTGGAACAACTGTTCTCTTTTGTGTGAAGAAGGGTCTCGGCCCGAAACGTCACCCATTCCTTCTCTCCAGAGATGCTGCCTGTCCCGCTGAGTTACTCCAGCATTTTGTGTCTGTCTTCGGTTTAAACCAGTTCCTTCTTACATAACTGTTCTCCTTTCCTCATTTCCAAATACTTTTCACATAACAGACTATTATTAGTAGTTAAAATAATTGTTTCATTTCCCCCCCCACACATTTCACATCCAAATAGTCAGCAATAATTGGAGTCATTGACGTAAGATGACTAAGTGATTAAGAGAGTTAATTGATGAAAATGGCATCCCCCAAACGTTCTCTGTTTTTGTTTAAAAGATTAAAATAACACGTGGAGAAACTTTATTTTTGCAGCGTTGAAAGGGGCAACATTTTTATTTGAGCGCAGTGGTGGATGTTAAACTATAATGATTTGCCCACTGCTGGAAATGAGAGCTTGACATGGCTTGATTTGACATTGAATAAGATCACTAACCCAAGAGGTGTGTGAAACATGCAAAGTCCTGAGTTAAGGCATCCCGAAGCGCAAATGGTTACAGGGGTTGCACAGGTGCTTATCATTGAAAACATCTAATCATCCATGATTAAAATCAAATTGGCTAATGTAGATTAAATTCTGTATTCATGCCTACTATATTCTGTTGTGCTGAAGCAAAGTAAGAATTTCATTGTCCTATCTGACACATGACAACTTGAATCTTGAATCTTGAACTAGAAAAGTTTGGAGATTTACAGTAGATTGTCCAGCTGATAAAATTTGAAAGAAATAGAATGGGGCCCTGGTGTCTGCACAGTCATAGCTGTGCAGTGTGTACAAAGTGCTGGTGCAACTCAATGGGTCAGGCAAAATGTCTGGAGAACATGGACGTTTCCGGTAGGGACCTTTCTTCAGACCCCAAATGTCACCTATCAATGTTCTTCAGAGAAGCTGCCTGACCCCCTGAGTTACTCAAGCATTTTGAGTCTTTTTCTGTACCCAGTTAGTTAGCTCTCCCTGGATCCCATGCGATCTAACCTTGCAGAACGGCCAACCGAATGAACCGTATCAAAGGCTTTGCTGAAGTCCAAAAAGACTCCGCAGCCCTGTTCCTTGTGCCTCTGTGTAACGTACAGGAAGAAAAGGTAAGTGAGAAAATACCACAACTTTCGATTAATCTGAAAAAATGTTGCTAATATAATAGCCAAGATTACAAAAGCCGAGAGCAGGAAGAAGTGGTAGAGTGGCTCACAAGTACATAGCTAATTCCACTGTTGGATTTGTCTGAGTGCACAAAGCTATTTTTGAATGGTTGGTCGTAGGTATTGAAATTATTTGGTCCCTTAGTCAACTCAAACCGTTGGCAGATGAGCTCAGCCAGATTCGCCTTTCCAAGTGAGTGATTCAATCGACATGATGCAAGGGATTTCTGACCTGCAATTGTCCACACAGGAATTTGATTGGAGAAAATAAAGCCGTCATTAGTTCCTGAATTAAATCCAGGCTGGTGTGCATGGACCTCGGGTGGTGTGTTCTTGGAATTTACTTTTAGTTGGTGCCCTATCACAACGTTTGAAAGAATATTTGGACAAGCACATGATAGGATAGGTTTAGAGGGATATGGATCAAAGGTGGAACTAGTGCAGGAAGGAACTTCTGAATAAGGGTCTCGACCCAAAACATCACCTATTCCTTTTCTCCCGAGATGGTGCCTGACCCGCAGAGTTACTCCAACATTTTGTGTCTAAGGCGGGACTAGTGTAGTTGGGGTATATTGGTCAGCGTGGTCAAGTTGGGTCCGAGGGCCTGTTCCAGTGCTGTATGACTATGAAAGAAAGCAAAGATAAATGATCAAACATTATAGTCTTGGAATTTTTCTAGTGAGTATTCAGAATCATTCAAAAAACTAAGTAACCCTTGCCTTCCCTCTCTCTGTATATCCCTCCCCCATCCCAGTTCTCTGACTAGTTTCACTGACCTGATTAAATTTTACTGATTGTATGTCTCGCTGTCATCTTCCCCATAGCTAACAATGAACCATAACTACATTTTCCTTGAAGTTCATCCGCTTTGATCTCTCGCTTTCACACCTTGCCCTTCCATATCTCTATGTCTCCCTCTCCCCTGACTCTCAGTCTGAAGAGAGGTCTCGACTTGAAATGTCACCCATTCCTTTTCTCCAGAGATGCTTCCTGTCCTGCTAGGTTATTCCTGAGTAACCGCAAGGCTCGGTGCTGGGACCGCAGCTATTTACAATATATACATTAATGATTTAGATGAAGGGATTAAAAGTAACATTAACGACTTTGCAGATGACACAAAGCTGGGTGGCTGTGAACTGTGAAAAGGATGCTATGAGGATGCAGGGTGACTTGGACAGGTTGGGTGAGTGGGCAGATACAGTTTAATGTGGATAAATCTGAGGTTATCCTCTGGTGGCAAGATCAGGAAGGAAGATTATTATCTGAATGGTGTCAAGTTAGGAAAAGGAGAAGTACAACGAGATCTGGGTGTCCTTGTCTGCCAGTCACTGAAAGTAAGCATGCAGGTACAACAGGCAGTGAAGAAAGTTAATGGCATGTTGGCCTCATAACAAGAGGAGTTGGGTATAGGAGCAAAGAGTTCTGGAGTTGTACAGGGCCCTGGTGAGACCACACCTGGAGTATTGTGTGCAGTTTTGGTCTCCATATTTGGGGAAGGACATTCTTGCTATTGAGAGAGTGCAGCGTAGGTTCACGAGGTTAATTCCCGGGATGGCGGGACTGTCATATGTTGAAAGAATGGAGCGACTGGGCTTGTATACTCTGGAGTTTAGAAGGATGAGAGGGGATCATTGAAACATATGATTATTAAGGGATTGGATATGCTGGAGGCAGGAAACATGTTCCCGATGTTGGGGGAGTCCAGAATCAGGGGCCACAGTTTAAGAATAAGGGGTAGGCCATTTAGAACGGAGATGAGGAAAAACTTTTTCACACAGAGTTGTGAGTCTGTGGAATTGTCTGCCTCAGAAGCAGTGGAGGCCAATTCTCTGGATGCTTTCAAGAGAGAGCTAGATAGGGCTCTTAAAGATAGCGGAGTCAGGGGATATGGTGAGAAGGCAGGAACGGGGTACTGATTGTGGATGATCAGCCATGATCACAGTGAACAGCGGTGCTGGCTCGAAGGGCCGAATGGCCTACTCCTGCACCTATTGTCTATTGTCCACCATTTGTGTCTATATTCAGAATTATTTCCGTGAAGGATCTGAATCAACCTGGCAGCAGTGGAGAACTGTAATGCTAGTGCTGATGATGGGACTGAGTCTGGGCCCAGCTTTGTGGCTGGCCACCATGGGCTGAGGCTGCCCTGCATTGTTCTGGCAGATTCTGCAAAGTCCAACAGCGTGGCCTGATTATCACGGATCTCCCAGCTGTCGCCTTCAGAAAGCTTGTGTAGGAAGGAACTGCAGATGCTGCTTTAAACCGAAGATAGACACAAAATGCTGGAGTAACTCAGCGGGACAGGCAGCATCTCTGGAGAGAAGGAATGAAGAAGAAGGTCTCGACCCGAAACGTCACCAGTATTTTGACTATCTTTGGTTTAAACCAGCATCTGCAGTTCCTTCCTACACTGTTCCATAGTGCTGTCGGTTTAGGTTTCTTATTGTCACATGCATCAAGTGAAAATCTTTTTTTTTTTTTTTTGCATTCTGTCCAACCCGGTCAGATAATACCCTACATAAAGACATT